>JAZGTJ010000329.1:61179-137490 GCA_036877575.1 Botia almorhae
AGGTGGTGTTAGCAGTAGGGCATAAGATGAAGATGCAGATGACATCTGCCATCATTCCTATTGTGATATGATCCAGTGGGAAGTGCTGCTATCTTCTGTCATGTCATCACATGCAGACAGAAGCACTTCTCTGTGTGACATGCCATTGCTAACCGCTGCCCATTACGTCTTGTCTAAAAGGGCATCCAGCCTCACATACCCTGCCAACAGGACTCACCTATAGAGACAGAAGCAGAAATTAGGGTGGGGGGTGGAAAGTGATTACAATGTTAGGCTTCCAGCACGTGCCACCGCATGCAACGTGAAAAGGGGAGCACCCGCTCCAGCGAGTCTTGTCTGACCCACAGGATGTGAACAAAGACACATTCATGAATCACACCGCCCATCCTTTTTCTGCCAGAAATTATGCAACTGCAGCCTCGCATGTGTCTCCCACTACATCATCAGCACAGAGGATCATAAAACAACAGATCACACTCCAGAACGTCCCGTGCTACATGAGAATTCCGTTTTTTTTTAAATACAAGCACGAAAACTGGAAAAAAATTGGAAAATCATGCATATGATGACTCAAACAAAGTATTACTTGTAAGATGCGTGTAGCCATGATCACGTCTAGAGCTTTTTTGCTTTACAAACAAAACTGAAACTCAGCAAAACATGTAGTGCTTTTAGCCAGTGCTGTAAATTTTTGTATGTTTTTGCTGCTTCATATATAAATGTGGATTCTACAGCTGGTACCACTCTGTGCATCTTGGCGATTGCCTTGTAAACTCTTAATGAGTCACTTCAAAAGACAGAACGGGACATAGACAAATTCGAGAAGACTTGTACACCGGAATCAGGTCATTACAGCTTTGTTTTCATACCTAAAACATGTCAACCTTTAACCTTTAAGGAGCATGCCTCAAATAGTTAATCTGCCCTTTAACTGTCTAACCTCACCCTGAGGTCAAGTGGTTCCCCTTTAAAGTGAACAAATAATTTTACAATGATTTCGCTTGAAGCGTGGTATGCTCACAAGGTGTCAGAAGTTGAACTGGTTATTTGTTGCTATCTACTGAAAAGGCCAGCTTAGACATGCATGAATTCTCATGATATTTCAGGCTGGTTTATTCCAGTTAGTTGCTGGTCATGCTGGTCAACGATGATGATGAGAGACAGAAAGTGCAGAAAGTGCACGACTAAACATGCAAAGGCGACAACGCAATTCGTTATGTTTGTTTATTAAAGCAGCGGGCATATCGTAAAAGCAAAGTGTAGTGTGCCTGAGGGGCAAGCTGGGGCTGTGTTCCAAATCTAGGCATAGGAAAGCAGAAAAAACATGAACTTTCATAGACTTGGATGGATGAAAGTGTCCACCAACACCAGAGGGACAGACAAACATACATGACGCACATGACCTGCTACATATCAAAATGATGAGTTTTGAAACTACAGGAAAGACATGGCAGTAGCCTGTGTGTGTCAGAGAAATCACAGCTTATATAACAGCTTCACCATGTCTGGTCTGCAAATTGAGCCTTTTAGAAGGAAAAATCATTCTTTGCTCTACAATGGTACCATTGTCTTTTAGCCTTTGGGCAAATGGCATCAGTTTGAAGAGTGTGACATGGATCTGTTAAGTTTTTCTAAAAAGGAAACAAACTTTTAAAGTCTACCCTCCAGCCTCTGCCTGAAATATATATTTATATATCGATATAAAATGGATTATATAAGACGTTTCATGATCTAACTGTCAGGTTAAATGACCTTTCACAGGTATGCTGACATGGACGGTACAAATGCACCTCAGGTTTGGGCTTGTTCCATTATATTTCACATTATGTGAAGTTGAAGGAATTTTTACCAAAAGGTAAAAACTCTGTCACCATTTACTTATTTTCATGTCAAGTTACCGAAAAGTAAAAACGTTCTCTTACTTTCATGTCACAGAACACAACAGAAGTTCAGCAGAATCTTGGCGCTGCTTTTATCACATAATGAAAGTATAACGGGACAGAACACATTCTATTATCTGAACTTTTTTTTTAAATATATTTTGGACCTTGGCAGCCCCACCTAAAGTATGAAAAAACAGCAGCGTCAACATCCTGTCCAACATCAGCTTTTGTGGTCTATAAAAGAAAATAATAGGGGGTTGGAACAACATGAGAGTGAATACATGATGAGTTTTCATTTTTGGGTGAATTTCTTCTTTAAATCTGGTTTCGATCTGATACTGTAGACGCATGACTTATATTACTGCGAAAAACCACAGATGAAAATGTTGCCACAGGTTAATGGCACTTTTCTGATTCAAACTTTTCATTCTGCCTCTTGGAATGGCTTGGGGTTTGCACACATCAAGCAGATCCTGCGATTCTAATACGTAAATGATATATAGATGTGTACATACTGTAGAAGCATTGTTAGTTCCATCTGTGAGACATTTTATGCTAATTAACCCCGGCTCAAAGCGGCGCTGAATTACTCCAGCAAACCTTCAACAACACTCTCTGCTGACTTTCATCAAAACTCCAGCCGCTTGATTTACCAAGAGATACGTTCAACTTGAGAATAGAGGGTGCAGAACTGCCTTTTAAATGCTAAATATACTACAAAGACAAGCAATTTAGTTTTGGCTCTAATGTTGGCAGATGTTGCCCACTGTGTAGTTCAGAAAAAAATAGTAATAGTTTCATTTTCTGGTTACATTTTGAATTTCACAAAAATGTGACATGTGGGTTTGCCGTCCCCATCTAGTTTGTGCTGGTTTTGTTGGTAAGCAAAGTCGGCTTTCCCCCAAGCCCCTCTAAAACCAGCAAACAAGCCCAGGCTAGAACACCAGCCAGTGTTTTTTCCTAGCAGGGTTGTGAGGGAAAATGTTACTGTACAGTATTAGGACAAAAGTTCAACCATTGATGCACAAAACATGGGGATTTTTGCTGTTACGATTCGGAAAGATTTTAACACGCATGTACATCTTCAAAACAGAAAAACCTCTAAAATTCCCTGAGTCACAGTTTGCCATAATTCCTACCCAACATCCTCTGAGGATAACACACCTGCCTTCTGACATCCATTCATCATCTGTCTGTTTCTACCTTCTAGTGCTGTGTTTCCTTCTGTGACCTAGAGAAGAAACATTGACTTCAGAGAACTTTAGCATGTGCTTAAGATCATTAACCTCCATTCGATCACCATTAATCATTGTCTTAACCCTTGGCAAACCTGCTGGACTAAACCACTAAACATGTTATCCAACATGTAACCCAGCTGTTACCTTTTAGATCACTCGGAGTGATTAGGACTGGAGTACGGATGTTACAGAACAGAATGTACAGCTCTCTTCTTCTTACTGATGGAAGCTGATGCATATCAATTACTCGGTGTGAGTAGATGCTGGCCCTGACAAGTGTTTGTTTTGTTTTGCTAAAAGGAAAGCAGGGGCCGGCCCTCGTGCTTGCCTGGACCAGCTGCACATCTGGCTGACAAGAAATGTCCTGAACCCCTTTGTAAGAACAGCATGCTGGATCAGTAATTTCCAGGGGAAGATTTTCCATGTCTAGGGGAAAAGTAGATCATTAGGTAAATGTGGGACACAATGTCTGTTCGCACCGTGTTTGAGATCCAATGGCTGTTAATGATCTGGACATCTTATGCATAAAGCTGTGGATGTTACATGTCCCACGTGTTCATGGTGGAAGGAGGTGCAGCGAGTCAAAGTTTATTGTCTCCTGCTTGAGGGGCCCTTTACATTCTGCTCTAAGACACAGTGTGATCAGTTAAAATTACACATAGACAGTCGCCATGACAGTGACAACAACATTTTACATGTGGTATTCCATCTAAAACCTTTATCTTGTACAATTATGAATGCATGACAACTAATAACGGAATATAACTACAGTAACTGCCTGCAAAAAAGCATTATGTAATCATATCATATAACAGAATATATATATATATATATATATGAACTGAGTTTTTAAAGGCATGGACAGATATAATTACGTAATGCTTTTTTTGCAGGCAGTTGCTGTAGTTACGACATTTACCAGCAGGGGCTAACTAGGCCACACTAACACACCGAGTATTGACCTCTTGGAGAAAACCCAAACACATAAAAGACAGATAGGCAAAGAGCTTTCTTTGATTGCCTAATATTTCTTAATGTTAAAAAAAACTTGGGCTTCTGCCACACTTTTTTTCCTCTTCATTGTTTACATAGCCTAGGGCAGTTACAGAGGCAGCTGTGATTACTCAGTGCGCCCATTTCTGTGATAACTGACAGGAAGTCGAGGCATTTTAGATATGGTATTTCAAAAAAATTGCTTACAGCACTTTTAGTACACAGTAAGTTCCATTAGATATTGGTGTGTGTTGCGCATTGCTCAAATAAAAGATAAAGAAAGAAAGATTTTGTGTGCCTAGAAGATACTTACAGATGTAACCCATATGGGCCACTCTTGGACCATTTGGCCAAATCTGTTTCTGTTAACTCTGTTGACTCTGCCTAAAGTCAAATCACATGAGATTTCTTGTGGTGATTTGCTGGTAGACTGACTTTAATGGTAGCCTCATTGGTTATGCCACAACTAGAGCAGCAGAGCATTAATTTGCTTTTTTATTTAATTAGAGTCCTAGAATCTGTAGCGCACCACATTCAGATATTTCCACAGAAGGTCTTGACACTTGACACAACTCCAGATGCTGGGTACACCATGCAGCTGCATTTGACAGTTTTCAGTCATCAGGCCATAAAATAATGTTTTGAAAAGTTTGTTTAGGAGCATCTGGACCTGACATCCTCCTATTTGGATGAGGATGATTCAGCACTCAACAACTGAAGCATAGTGGCTTCAGTTTATCAATGTTTTCATCAATAATTTGACAAGTACTTCTATTTATGTTATCTTTAACCATTTGATTACCAGCCTAACCATTATGCCACAGTCATCCCATGATATTTAAAGGGCACATACACCTGGTTTACACCTGGTTTAAAAATCTATCCTGGGTGATCAGATCACAGGTTATTGTAGGTTGATAAATTACAAAAAAATTGTATTTTTTTCCTCAGGATATACCTAAATTTTATTATAAAAATGGTTTTGGTATTAAATTTTTTTAAAGATTTTTAAAAAATCTTTTTTAAAGATTTAAAAGCCAAACGGTTGATTGGCAGGCAAGTAGGTGGTGCTTGATGTTTATGGACAAATC
Source organism: Botia almorhae (assembly GCA_036877575.1). Lineage (NCBI taxonomy): Eukaryota > Metazoa > Chordata > Actinopteri > Cypriniformes > Botiidae > Botia > Botia almorhae. Next base: position 66,385 of record JAZGTJ010000329.1, read on the forward strand.
AGGACAGATTAGTGTTCACACTGCAAATGCAGTGTATTCACATCCATTTTAGTAGTTTAAATTTGGTTTTCATGATCTGATCACAAAGCATTTGGGACCCTGTTTGCACCTTTACTTAGCGCCGTCCTCTTGTGATCGGATCATCTCAGATGGATCTAAATACCAGGTGTAAATTACTATAGTCTTACTGCTATACAGTTATCAGGTCCTGAGGTCACTGTACTGGATCCTGTTCTGGTTTAACATCAATGGAAAAGCATTGCAGCAATTTTCCTGTTTAATAGAAAGTTTTTTTTTCCCTCTGACCACCCATGACCCTCCACAAGAACATTTTAGGCCTAAGGTTATATTTCTATTCGGTGGACCAGAGAAAGAGGGAAAACAAATAGCCCAGCAGGGTAAAGACAAGACGCAGGCTACTAGTAACATTTTAAAAAGCTCATTAAACTGGCGTGACGTCAATAAAGATGTCTACAATAAACAACTTTGAGGTAGAGTGTTGAAAACTATTTTGTTCCTCTGCCTGCATGCCAAAATGGGATTTTTGTGGTTTTAAAGTCTGTGACAAATTCCCCCCAAATTTTTGCACCATTGTTCTGAACTGTTGAATAAACACGTTTACGATTATTTTTCACAAACCCTTTCTTTGGATTAGTCTGACAGGGCTAGTAAACTAGCGCAACAACAAAAAAATGCTAAAATAGTATTTATATTTAATATAAACCAATATATTAAAATATTTAAATTCCCACTCTGTACAATCTCATACAATAAATCACCCGTGTTGGATCAGAATATAACATTTAGAATCTTTTAAACATATTTTGAATTCATTTAAAGGCAGCAGTCACAACCAAATATTTCACTATATTCAGAACCTTATCCATTTCAATTTGATGTTTTTAATGTATCAATACCAAAGGTTTTGGTTTCCTCACCAGGAAAGGTCTCAAAGTTTTGAAAACAGCACCTGTCTAGATCTGCTTCTAGATATTCTTTGAGTAGCAGCACAGTTGATCAATAATAATCAGGGTGTTGTAATCACAAAACGTTTGTGGTAAATATATATTCGGGTTTCCATTTACAACTCAAGAATTCTCAACTAAATGTTGTAACATGCAGCTATTATAAACTATTTTTTGATGTTCCACAAATACAGAGAGGGCCAAGGACAAAATGCTCTCAGAGTTCATGTTTCTACAGAAAATACATCTTAAACAACTATTTGAACACATTTGGTCACATGAGGAAACTGGCTGTACTTCTTGAAGTTATGAATGATTTAAATCAGTTAAAGAAGAAAGAAATATTAATTATTGCCAAGGCAACAGATAAATAAAATGTGTTAGAACTGTTTGGTCTTAAGGGCAAATAAAAGTACAACATTGATGGCTTTTCTTGCCCAATGTACTTCATTTTTACAGACAGTTAATTTACTTGAGGAGCAGTTTACTTGAACTATCTTTGAATTGTTTGTCTTGTTGAAACAGGAAGTTGGGGCGGGGCTTATTGAGGGGTTGCCCTCCTTTTTCTAAAGTAGCCAATAGGCTTTAGTGTTGTCCCAGCCATAAACTTTGATTTGTCAGGAGGAGGGAAAATAATTGGTGTTGTGCAGTATAAATCATCAATATTGTTAAAAGCTTGTAAATACTAAATATTGATCATATATCAGATCAAAAGATGAGCTTAAAGCTAACACACACGCACGCATCAATTTTAAATTTCAGTGTCTCAAAAGCCTTTGTAACTCTAGTGTAATCATTAAAAAAACTTTTTGTTCCACATAAGAAAGTCTGAAGAAACATGAGGTGGAGTACAAGATCAGAGAACTATTCAATTCAGGCACTTTTTGAAAACAGAAACATGACTCTGCTGTCATTAATCCAGTTATGATGTTTAAAATGCTCACAATATCTTGCAGCGCTTTGGACATTCACTGCGATTGTTTGTGTTTTTCTCCTCTGCAGACGTGACTAACTACTCAGCTCTTGCAGGTTGACGTGCAGCTGTATATCATTGTGGGAATACAGTAAGATAGCATAGACTAAGCTGACCCCAGAATGTGATGTAAGTCAATGAGATGAAGCTGTGCTTCTGTTTACAGTGCATGACTGTGTACAGTATAAAACAGTGGATATGCATATTAGTTGCATTATTTTCCAAACTTTGACAGTGTGGCTGTTTATGTTTACCTGCTTAGTGAGTAAGTGTATGTGTCAGAACAATGATTAACCAAACTTGGTGTGGTACCTTCATGTGGTTCAAAATTAGCATTTCTAAAATAACGATTAAATTTGGGGTTTCTATAATTTCTATAATTCTTTTAATAATGGATAATAGTTGCTTTTGAGCTTTAAAATGGATAAATACCACACTGAAAAAAATGAACATGATGAAAGAAATTAAATCATGAATGAACATGATTTAATCGCAGCACCCATTATGCATCTAATCAAATGAAGTAAACCTGAATTGGTTTTAATATGTCAGTCTAACTTCTTTGCAACTAATTGACTTAAAATGTTATGTGTTAGTCTAATCAAATGTATTCTGATTCACTCAATGAAGCACTAATAAAACAAAGCTTAATTAATTTCTTGTTCCATTTATGCATTTGGCAGACTCTTTTATCCAAGGCATTTACATTGCATTGTACTATATGTTGTTTCAGAGTATGTGCAATCCCTGGGTTTGAACCCATGACCATGGCATTGGTAACGCCATTCTTGACCCACTGAGCTACAGGAAAGCCTAAATTCTCTATCTTGTTAACCAATTAAGTTTAAACAGCTTTCTTTACTTTAACACTTCTATCCAAAATGTATAAAATAAAAGTATAAAATGTATAAGAAACATTTAGCCAACAAAATAACGCGCAGTGCTGAGAATGTGCAGTGATTCTTCTTCTTGTATACGGCAAGTGGCATCCAAACGTTAAGGTGCATTAACGCCACCTAGTTGTTGATTTGAAGCGACTCAGTCTCATTGAATCAACAGGTGCTGATCTAATTCATTTGATTATTTCTTAATTTAGTTTCAAATCACAAGAATGAATCATTTACCATAAGTAAACTTGTTATACTCTTTTTTTTAATCAGACATTTTTATTTTGCAAATCCAACACGTGCCTAGTTGACTTTTTTGAGTGCAAAGTAACTGTATGTCTGTATGTCTATATGTATTATATAGATTTTGTTATTGGTGCTTGACGGTCCTTCGTGTTTTGAGTTAGTTAGAAAGTTGTCTTTTGCTTTTCGCAGAAGAAAGAAAGTAATATGGACACGGAACAACAAGGGGGAGAAAATGGTGACGTAATTTTGGAAAAATTAGATTCTCTGTAAAACAGCAGCAAAATAATAATTTTCTGTCATAAATCAATCCATTAGATAACAAAAAAATATTGTACCATCCTGGGTTCTTTTAAGGAAACGATGGTTCACCACTATTATGAGTTTTTTCCTCTGTACGGGCATGACTTACCACTCAGCTCCTGTAGGTTGACTTGCAGATGTAGATCAGCGCTTGGAATACATTCATCTATCAGAGATTTCCTTGCGATGTGCCCAGACCGTTACATAAGTTTACGTCAATGAGCGGGCAATGTTCATCAGAGCTTGTTAAATGCCTGGTGCTTCGCTGAGCCGAGCTCCTCTACGTATTTATTAGTTGTGTTACTGCCCAAGTTTTATAATAGCATGGCTATTTCTAGTCATTTTATTTCTTGTTTCTGCTTGTTGGATACGTCTGGGTGTGTGTTGCAGCGTAAGCAAAGACAGACACAGTTATTATGGTGTCAGGAGTAGAGAGCCGTTTTAAATTTAAAAAATAAATAAACATAATTATGGCAAAAGAGGAAATAACATGTTCAGGGGGATAAAGTAAAAGGTGAGAAACTGCAGAGGAGATTGATCCAGGTAGAGGCAGTGTCTGGCAGTCACACATGCCTGGCAACTTTAGCATCCCAGCCCAACTGGCAAGCTTAGCATCCCAGCAGCCGTGCCAACAGTTTTGTTAATGCTAACAAAGACATAGGAGATATTAACATTACACTAACAATATTTGTAGAGGAAAAAAGCTTGCCGCATGAATTGAAATACATGAAAACAAAACCGAAACCGAATTGAATGACTTGGTGCTTGTGGGTTAATACAGTAACTCACACAAGTGATTTGTTCAGTTATGTTTGTTCCTCGAAAGTAAACGTACTTTCTTGAATGCGCTAGTCAGAAGGCGTAACTTCTGTTGTGAATACAGTATAACGAGTAACTTTTTTACATGTTTTATAAAAATGTATTTGTAATTGTGTCTTTTGTATACGCCAAATTTTAGAAGTTCAGGTTTTCACGACCAAAAAGCTTTCACGTGTTTATTATGATTGCGTATGTTTGATGCGTGTTAAAATTGAAAAATTTGTATACATTTTTCAAAATGTTTGGAAATTCGGTAACGATAGCATTACTGGACGTCAGGATCACCTATAAGTGTGTTATCGACCTGGCTGTCTTAGGAGATACATGTGTGAATTGGGCATAACCCTTCGATGAAGGCACTAGTGGTTAAGTGTTTTTCAAACCAAAAAAAGAGAGAAAACAAATGTTAATGGCTCTCTTAGGCCTCAGATTTGTACAGAGGAGATTCATTTATGGAAGCAAGCAAGATGTTGTGGAACCCCGCTGACGGAGTTTGAACACAAATCCAGTTTTTTAATCATTGCTCCAGGTTGAGGAGGTGGAGGACGTGCTTGTTTTTGTCCGACTCATTACTGCTGTTCCACACCGCAAACCCTGCCAGTCCGAGATAGTTTCCAAAAACTGTAAGATCAATATGAAAACATCCAAGTTCAGCACCTGCTCCGGCCAGTCTGTCTACTGCAACATACCCTCAGTTCTGCGGGCTGTCACACACAATGGCAGCCACACTGGGACTGTCTGTTTTTACAAAGATGGATGTAGCTATTGGCAAACCTTTAGGAGGCCCCATGTTTAGGTTCATGCTACAAAAGGTGTTTATCTCATATGGTATGTGGTCTTTGGAATCAATACAAGGTTTTATTCCCTCTTGTAACATCTTGCATTATATAAGATAAATGAAGTAGGTCTGCAGACCATATGTATGTGTTGATCCCAGACAGAAGACATGCCAAATGGAGAACTACCAATCTACGACTAATTACACAACAGAGGTACTAGACTTTAGACACGTAGTTGCTGGAAGGAGTGCCATGCCTGAAATGATGATTTGCAAAGTTTGACATATACATCAACAATGGTTTACAACTTTAGCAAACAAAACTGTTTCTAACTGTTTAAGGTTAACAAACACAACTGTTTATATTAAACAGTCTATATCATAATTTCTCAATTATTATGTCCCTGACCCATTTTTTGGCTTCCAAAATTCTTCATCCATCGCAGCCTACATTTCTTATAATTAAGCACCTTTTAAGCAAATATTGTAGGTACAATATAACCTACTTAAAATAATTTTGCTAGCTTTTAATAAATAAAATATCATCAAAAGTTTATCAAAATCAAAGTTCATCAAAATCTTCCACAAGATAATCTTAGATGCATCTCTGGTAATCCAAATAAATCAAAATGACTTATTTTGACTTATTTGGATCATCTCTGGTAATTGGAATCTCTGGTAATCCAAATAAGTCTAGACGACGTTCTACAAATAAACAATATTTGTAAAACATCCTGTCACACACAAAATAGGGTTCTGCAAATAACAGGCTCATTCTGTAAATCTCAAGGGTTGTTCTTGTTTATTCAGCATTGCCTGGTTTTATACTCAAAACATTTCATATTGAAAACTGTAAGACTGTTTACAAAGCCCTAGGAATACTTTGTCATCAAAACTGTATATCTTCAGCCACAGGACAACAGGATTGCACGAATGTTAATCTGACATCTGTTTTTTGACACAGCAGCATGAGGAATGTGTTCTACAAAATCCAGGAATATCTTCAGATTGTTCTACAGTAGGGAAAAATCTGGACCAGAGCTGATATCTTACTGCCTTGTTGCAGCATGTAGAAATGCCCTTAACAACATTAAGATTGTGAGTTACCTTTAAACCAAGGAGTTTAAAGGAACACCTATGGAGTTACTAAAGGGATCATACCTCATCCCATCCTGTGTGGTGATATATGTTCAATAGATTTAGGTTTTTATCCACATGAAGTATTAAGTTTCTTTCCTCAAAGGTACAATACACTGAATTTTGCTTCCTGTCTAAACCCTAAATGCTCATTAGGACTCACAGATTCACTTGGGGCTATTGATTTTTTTTGGAACACCAGGTGGTCCTGTTTAAGTAATTGGGCTTTAAGGAAAATAACCTTTTCATGTTATTTTGCAGATCTGCCATTGGTAATGGTATAAATTCCCATTTTAAGATTATTATAATGGTGTAAGTTGTATTATAAAAGTTAGACCAGTAGGTTTCTTGCAAAGAAATTTTACAAAACCATATTACAACCTTCTGACAACATGTGAAACCACAAAACCTAATATTACAGATTGTAACGGCCAAAATATAGTCTTAATGGGGAAAATGGTGATATCGAATAGAAGAACATTTCCTGTGAGGTGGTAGGAATGCCTTCTGTCCACAAAGTGTCTTGTATGTATTTATACAGCTGATGTTTCCTTACCTCATAGGATGTTCATTTTTCTGGTGGTGTAGATTAGGTTTTCGTTTCATTGCCAGGTTTCCCTCTCAAGAGTGACTTCTCAGTGATACCAAAGGAAAAGAGAGTAAGGTGAGCGTGTTTGATTTTTGCTTTAGCTAATGTTCTCCTAATGTTCTCTAATGCCCTAAGTGGATATGAAGACATGTTCACAATATGCTTCACCTCTGTAATGTGACCGTGTCAGTTACTTTCATGGTATAATTAAAAAGAACAGCATTGACATCCTGCAAAATTTCTCTCCTTTTCCACAGAAGGAAGAAAGTTGTGTGTTTGGAGTAGATAAAGATATTGAGTTTTTAATTTTGGGTGAGCTGTCCCTTTAAAAAAAAACATGATCAATTCCACAACCAAACAAATTATTTGATGTTTATGTCAAAGCCACAATTTGTGTAAGAGAAGCTAACAGATCAGTGCCAAGTTAAAACTTGCCTTTTTCCAGGGATAAGTTCATACTTGATTTATAAGGGTATCAGACAGTATAGAACTAGCATCTGAGCTCTCTAAAATGATGAGAACTACATAAATGAGTCCTGCAAGCAAGCATATAACTTGCAGGTTGGTGGCTTATGGTTTGACCTGTAAGGTTTTGATTGATTGATACATTTTTTTGGCATCTGAAGTTGAAACTCCTTGTTACTTTTTTACAACTTTACCTTTCATCTTCTCCATCGCCCTTCCTCCTCATCATTTATGCTCATGTGACAGGCCAATGGGCTGCCAGTTTGGTGGGTTTAATGGTCATCTAGAGCTCCAGAAAATTGGCAGCTCTGACTTCTACTTTATAGCCAAGTCTGCAAGATCCATTATGGATGTTCTGATTGGCCAGGACCCAGCACCAATGCACAGTGGATCAAAAGCTGTTACGCAATGATGTATTTTAGTTCCTCACAATATTTTGAAGTTCTTTTTTGACTTGCCATGGTGTTTTATCTTCTGGACAGATGTGTATGAAACATTATCTGCAGTCTCTTAGATGTACAGTTGACCATGTTGGTCAGTTGTGTAAGTTGAGGCTTGAAAGAAATGTTCCAGGTTCAATACTAATTAAGCTTGACGGTAATGTTGATTACCAAAGAAAGTAATTTTGAATTTCCATCAAAATAAAGCAAAAATTGCTGTTACAGTAACATACTTGCGATGAAAGTTCGGCATTGACCCTGTTTACTTCTGTTTTTGGTGGTTATCTATATTATGTTACAAATGGTGTTGATAGACTTTAACCTGTATTAAACCCAAAATGTTTTTCTAAACACTGTAACAGAACATTGAAACCAAGCAATGAACAGTATGGAGTGAGGTCATAGCTGAAGCATTCTGGGATACCGCAAATATCACCAGCCATCCCTCCGGACTATCACATGTGTTTTCGTGTTCCTGATCAACCTCAGATGGACCAGTGAAGCGAAGTGATCGCTGGGTGAAAAGTATCTCATTCCGTAGACACGACTCTCCCAGAGCTGTAGGGCCTCTCCAAATAAAAACGTCTCTTTTCATAGGCCTCGGAGAGCCAGGAAGCACCTGACTATCTTGTTAAGTGGAACTGTGAGAACATTATGGTTTTAATTTGAATATCAATCAGTTGATACTGTCATCTTACGTAAAGATGAAACCATGACCTCATTACGGCAACATGTTACATAATTTAACAAAACAAAGTATATACCCCATAACATCTGCAGAACGATTCATTCAAGCAATGCTGTTATTCCAGTTATGGCACTTACAACGGCAACAATATCTTGGTACAAATGCAGCACATATAGATAAATAGCCCTCATAAAGCTGCCAGGATGATGGCATGCTTTAGATCTTGTTAAAATGTTTGGACGGATGCTGGACCTTCGGCTACCCTCCAAGTCATGGGAGACTGAAAGCCAAGAAACAGAAGGAACACGTGGGCCTCACAGCATGTAGAGTGAACATTGCTTTTGCAGGCCCTCGTCTCCACACTATACTGTCTTCTCCACAGGCATCCTTCCAGTGGAAATGTTATCTGCACAAAGTCACTCGCTGTGATCGTAACATGAGGAATTTCCTCAAAATATGAACTATTAAAAACTCAGTGTAGTAGCCAGTAGCGCGTGAATACTTGAACTCTTGGGATGTTGGCTAAGTGTGAGGCAAACAACTCATCGAGGAGAACAATCTGTTGAGGAAAACAGCACAACAGATGAGGTATGAAGTTCCTCTTCCTGGGCTATAGGCGTCTGGAGGTTGACTGAACGTGTTCTGCCTGTCGCTCTGCTTTCACTGTACAGGGTGTTGAGCTTTTCCATTGAGGGTTCTCAGCCGTCCTTCAAGAGGGCTGCGAGTGTCACAACAGTTCGTAAACAGTCTCCTCACGTGGAGGGAGGTGGTATCCCTTGGTAATGAAGTGAGAGGGTAGGAAAACGAGAGTGCGGGTGAAGAAATGGGAAATAAGACAAGAACTCTAAAATGTCTCTTTCCACAAAGATCGAAGTTCATGTATTTTGGGCTCACGTGTGTCCTTCAAGTGTAGAAAAATCAAAATAGGATGTTTTGGATGCTGCAATGGAGAGCTTGTAAAGCCAACGTTTGTCACAGGCTAAATAGAGAAGCAGTAGAAGGGAAAAACAAGTTTTAGAGGAGTTCAGACAATAAAAGTGTCTTCATTTTTCATTAACTGATTATTACATTATGAAGCAAGCAAAACTCTTGAGTGCCTAGTGATGGAAATTTTAAGGAATTGACCAGTTCTATTTTTGGTAACATATTTTAGTTTGGAATTAAATTACCATTTATTACAATTTAAGTGTTCAGAATGACAATATGATAACGATCATAGTACAGATCATTACTCACAAATGTAACAAATTTAAGTCTTGCAAGACTTAGTATACATAACAGTTCTTTGTTCACTTTAAATCGGATTTTATAAAAGTAACAACTTTGTGGATCCATTTTCTATTCTATTAATTTGAGACAAATTTGATTTGCGAACAAACTGATGAAAGAACTGACTCAGTCTTATAAGTCTTATAAGTTTGTTTTAATAAATCATTTAAAATGACTGACTTTTAAATATTGCGATCATTCCATAAATTGCTCCATTTCTGTCATTCTATTTTATCACAGCATTTTTACTCCGCAAACTCACAAATTTATAGATTTGACAGAGCAGCATTATTGGACAGCGAAGCAGGAGACGCTGTAAGTGTACTTTATAGTATGTTTTGACTGTTAACAGAACTTAACCTCATGACAATCATTCAGTTTTAGTATTCCTTTTAGAGGTTTTTGAATAAGAAGCAGTTATCGGTCCACAGCTCTAGCACCAAAGACACCCAGTACACAAATCGCACAAAGCTCCTCAAACTGCCTGACAGACTTACATCACAAACGCAGAACAGTTTTGGTGCGGTTCCAAACAGCTAATACACAATACACACTGCACACCTAACCTTGGCAGCCATCGGCGGTGCACTTAACCCTGTCATATTGTTTATATTTTAAAGCACGTCCGGTTGTTTGGATAGACTCTAAGCATTATTATTCCCTGCTCATTAATATCAAGCATTTGGATGAATTGTTAACAAATAGTGTTGCAGATGGCCAAAAATGGAAGTCTGAGGGAAAGAAATTACTCCGAACAGTCTGACTACTTTCCAGAAGTTTTCAGTCGTATCCTGCATTCAGGAATGTGTCTGCAGCTCGGGTCCGCCTTGAAGTGGGAAACCGAACCAAAACAAAGCCGTTAAAAAAAACGGAGAGGGAAAAAACATATTCCCTCCCAAAATCAATCAGGGAATCGTGCTAGAAACCAAAATTGCAGTTGTGTAGCTTGTTTGACTGACGGGATTTAGGTTTTTCACACATTTGATACAATCCAGCTTTTTTAAAATGCGTTGAAACAAACTTTCCATCACAGTGTGTATGGAAATATAATCACTATGGAAATAAACATTTGCTATGGGTGGCAGTTTTGCAGGCTGTTTTCTTACCTTATCTGGCTGGAAGGCTATAGTACAAAGGTAACACTACAGACCGCCTCAAACCTCACAGGTCTTTGAGTTGACAGCTGTTTTACTGTGTAATCTCTCTGGTTCAATGTGGTTTCTGTTGCCCTCTTACCGAAATATCACAGTGCTCAGGCTGATGTTGTGCTTTGAACTATGTAGATGTGTGGGGCAGTGGGGCCCAGAGCAGGAGGCCCTGAAACGTAAAACAGTGACACACAATGGCTCTCTACGGGTGTGCCATAGAGTAAACCACACACTGAGGTAAATCAGAAGTTTAGAAAAGAGCAAATCAAAGTATCTGTTATGAAATCACATCCAATGGGAATAACGAGAACCAACACTTCATTGAACTTCTGACTGATTATGATTTATTATGCTTTCTTATGATGTGTCTCTTTTTGACTGTACCGTCTTCATTTTCTGTAGTGAAGCATCCAGGTCCCGCCTCGTCTTAGCAGATTGATTCTCAAAAGACCTTTTCCCACTGACAGGCTTCAGGTGCTGGAGCGCAATCAAGAGCACAATCTGGAGTCAATCTGGTTCTGTGTGTTTCCACTGCCGAAATAGGTGGCTGGAAAAATGAGCTTTGTGGCGGCCTCTGAAACATGTTGAACAGTCTGGCAAGACTGACGCATAATTATTTGTAATTTATTTATAAATATCGCATAAGTGATGTAATTTCAGACATAATTTATATGAATTAAATTTAATTTAATACAATTATTTGTGAAAGAAATTACGTTTTCCAAACTCAAAAACTTGTAAACAAAATCCACAATGCTCATATAGTTTGTGTAAACATTTGCTGATTAACGTTCATACACAGACTATTGGATTATGATTGGGGAGGGGCAAAAAAATCTGGTTTCAAGGGGGCCTGGTCTTTTAAAGTCTTTGACAGGCTGTTGATATTTCTGCTTTGCTGGACATGGTCAGTTTTTCCTCTGGGAACTTTGCTATTTCAGGTGCCTGGCGATATACAGTACACACATTCCTTCACAATTAATCAGTTTCTTCCTCCATTGCTTCCTTTGTTTTCTCTGTGTTGTTTTGTTAAGGTCCCGCCACTTACTGGCGTCCCCATCCCATATTTTACATCTCCCCCTCTTGAGGGAAATTCCAGACATCACATTTAATAGGTTTCGAACACATTTACCTGTTTTGGCATTGAGACGGCTAGATTGCATCCAAAGGTGTGTGAATGTGTGTGTTTTCCCAAGCAAAGCTCTTATACACTTGCTACCTGATGGTTGCAATTGAAGCCATTTGGAGAGTTCACTGTTAATGAATCTGGCAGCTTCACACCTCGTCTCCTGTGGGGTGAGGTAGATTTCCTGTGAGGTAGACGCTTAAATGTGAAATGATTCTTAAAGAAAACCTGATAAATGTAATGCGATGATGTGTTTGAGGTAAAAGTGGAATCCCGGACTCTTTACATTTTCAGAAAAATATCTGGGAAAGCAATTACTGCTCGTACTTTACAGCTTTTATTAATAACTTCAAATTTATGATATTGTTGTTGCTCATACTAAGGGATTTGAACAAATCTCTAACCCCAAGAATTAAACTTTGTCACTTTGTAAATACCTTTCACTGACAAGAATGATATCTCAAAGTCATGCCGTGTGCAGATTTTTCCGCTGTTTAATAACCCAAAACGTAGGAATCCGAGCCAAAGGTAAGGACCAGAATATTATACAGATTTAGTGGTGGGCTCTTTTAACTTGAACCAGTGAGTAACTACAAAACAACCACCCAGAACATCTAAGCAACTAAACACCTCTCAGAACACCTTAGCAACTGCATAGTAACACCCAGGTAACCACTTTAAACACCTATTGTCATGCATGGACAATCACTACCCACACTATCTTCAAAGAAGCGCAAACATATTTATTTATTCTGAACTTTTCGTTTATATAGTCATATGGTCGTGTCATTCATCAAACCTTAATTTATATACTGTCAGTATATGTTCATATTTTCATATACTGTCCATTTATATGTTCATGTTTGTTAAAGATTAAATTCTCGAAATGGAAATGAAAATTTGTGCCTTTTAGATCTGTCTACGATCTCCTTATGCTAATGTATAATTTATAATATATTATATTATTGTGATATTATTGTGATATTATTGTGTTTTTGACACTGACAAGGACAACGCTCCTAATTTTGTTTTTATGCAGAGCTGTACAACGACAATACAGGCTTGTTATTTTATTATATTATATTAGTTTTGAAGCCGCCATTCATATGCTACTGTACTACTGTGAGAGTTAGCTGCTATATTTCAAATTAATATAAGTTGCACATTTGGTGCTTTTTGTATGTCCTTCTGTCTCAATGGCGCACATTTGGCACACCGTTTTTGGGTTTAGTTTAGCTGCGTCTCAGCAAAAAACAAAAACAGTTCTGGGGTTTAATGAGTACCAGGGTGGGAAAAACGTTCACAAAACATACACTGCACAGACTGGATCCCGACCACCCTAGACTGATCACTGGTGCGTCTGTTAAACAGCTTTATTTTCTCATTAGTCTGGACTCTGTTATATTTATATCAATATTCTGCTCTGACTAAACCTATTTTCCATCATTAATAAAAACAAGTAAATCTACAGTTTATTTTCACTCACAAATGTTACAATTATGTAATGGAGTCTTTCTTTTTAACATTGCTCTAAGGGGGTTCTGCAGGGTTTCTGGAAAAGTCTACACAGACAGCAAACGTCTCAACGATTCTTCAAAACATCCTTCTTTTTCGAGTAATGTGTACAAACCCCGTCTCTTCTTGCCCCGGTACTGTATTGCATGGCAGTAAGGCAAGAAATCCCACAGGGTGGTTCTTAGCTCAGACTGGATTGTGTAAGTTTTTCCTCGTTGACGAATGTGTTGCTGTTCCATCATTTGCTCACCTCTCAGTAAATTGGTTTTGATATGGTGTCGGTCAGGGGCTGATGCAAGGCCGATTACTCACAGAATAGCATCTTTCAGCAGGTCTGATCGACAGAGATGTTATTGCGCTTCCAATCATCACCTCATCAAATACGCCATAACAGATGGGGTAAAGCATGTCAACAGCAAGACAAGCAGGTTAACGGTCGCAATAAACATGCGATTGCATGCGCACAAACAAGTATAAATTAGCATGAGATCACCGAAAACACGCCCGCATCGGGCGACGAATAGACACATTACGACCCTCTTCAAATCAAAGACCTTTATATTTTGCACACACAACACTTGCCCTGAGGATGGAAGTCTGTATGTCATTTGCTTGCTGGATCCGTTCGGCCAATAAACTGGCTCATAGCTCTGATTCTTCACAGGCACGTGAGACGAGAAAGAGAAATAGTTCAGCCACGTGCCGCTGTCTGTGTCTTCCTGCCCTCCGCTCAGACGCTGTAACTGCTTAATATCACACACTCAAAAAATGTACATTTCTTCAAATGTTGCCTTGTTTCTTTCTTTTTCTTCCTTTTTTGGTTAAACTGTAGCAATGGCTAGACAGCACTATGGACTTCCCATCATAAAATGAGTCCGTCTGTCTCTCTTTGCCAAATTGTTAAGCATCTAGAGGCTTTTTTGAAAAGTCATTTGAATTTTCAATTTAAGTTTCTGCGTGCTTTATCGGCATGACAGATGTTTTGGGGCTTCTAGTTTGGAGCACGTGTAAGGACAGACTCTGCGTTGTAAAATAAAGTCTAATAAAAACAAATTGTTAAAAACAAATAACAATAACGCTGAAAAGGCTACAACTACAATGAAAGTAACAGGACACAGAAAACTAAGAAAGAAGCAATTAAAATATTTAATTAAAAGATTTATAAAATTAAAAAAGGAATAAACCTAAGAGAAAGAAAACTACATTTTAATTAAATGTAATTATAGTTTTCTTTATCTAGGCTAAGGAAAGCTATAGAATGAGAATAAGTTAGTTAAAGACTCACAGACTCTCTGTCTGCCAAATAGTTAAGCAACTGTACGTGGAGGTAATTGGTTCCATACAATAAAAACACCTGCAGGAAGTGACTGCCCACCTAAAAACAGACCATGTGGAGACGTGCCTCTCAGTTCTCCTCGCACACACACATAAACAAACACAAACAGGGCAAACGCTTGTCAAATGGGCAATCGTACACTGGGTGACCATGAAGTTTGTATGCTGTTGTATGTGTGTGTCCAGTGCCCTGCACTTAGCATGTAAAACAAATTAGTGCCCATCAACTGATTATGCAGTCTGAATGCCATTCACGCTAAACTATGTAAATGTAGAGCCCCCCAGTGGTAGGAATGGTTCAATGCAAGTCACAACTCGCGTTAATTAAGATTGAAAGGTTAGTCGTTTACAGCACAATCTGGGTCTAATTTCAAGTACAGTAAACAAATTTTATGGAATGAAAAATATCCCCATTTCTGACAGATATAATTGAATTAGGTGCCCTGACAGATCTAGGCCCTGTACAGTAAATTACTATAAAGTGATTTTGTATAGTAAATCAACCATTTCGTACATTCACAGGGTAGTAATAGTGTAATATGGTGCCACATTAAGCTTTATTACCATTAGTGAGTTATTTGAGTTATTTGACATTTAAGAACTCTGTTTTCTGCTGTTTTTAACAAATTTGATGACAAGCTGCTGCTCAGCCGCTCTTGATTAAAATCGTATCTTTGTAGGGTGGAGTTTTGGACAGGAGGGAGGTGTCTAATTAAGTGGCTTGTGGAAGTCTTAAGGAAGTTCCAAAATGGCTAACATTGTTTATAGCGCTTTTAATCAACCACTGCATATTTATTTGTAGTTTAGTATGTAATTATTATTTATTTTCTTTTATACAGGTTTAAATAAATAAGCCCAAGATTCTGAAAGGTTCAGAAACTTTGCAGAGACAGCTGTGCTGTACTTACGAGCTGATGGCTAAATCAGCTTAATGGATGAGTTGTAGTTACAGCGGAGCATGAGAGCCGAGGAGAACATGCGAGACAAGACATCAGACATCACATCGTTCACCTGCGCATTTAAAAAAATCATCTTTCAGCGCCATGTAATTCCCACATGTTGCCACCATTCCGAGTGGGCTTTTCCCAACTTTCCAGAGACTCCCACAATGCTTCATCCGTCACACATCTGTCTCCACATACACAAGGAATGCTGCAGCGCATTTATCGGGGTTAATCAACGCATGGGATATACTGCAAACACATCTGTCCACACTTGTGCCGAGAGCAAGTGTGTCGTGAGCATAGATGTACAATCACATACGCAGCCAAGTTTTGATTCCTGGCCTCCATAAGCAAACCTTGCAAAAAGTCCTCAAGGACTTTTTGTATTGTAGTCTCAGCTGTGCACACTCAGCATTCATGGGTTTAACTTCTTCTAGTCAAAAGTTAGACGTGTACACAATGGGCATCGATCAGAATAGCACAAGCCAAAACATCTTGCGGGTTTACAAATAAACAGCCCAGGGAATGTTGTCATAAAACTTAGCTTCTAATCCCAGCACTATGGGTTTGATGAGTCAGCTAGGCCGTTACACTCTGTGACATTTCCACACTACATAAATTATTGATTTGCCCGACCAGCTGCTGTGGCGAATGTCCCTCTTTCCCACAAGCTGATCTGATGTCACTCTCTAGTTTTAGGGGTGCGTGATTTGAAACGCAGCCACTTCTCAGCCACTCCCGGCCCGTGTTATGAATGCGTTGCCATGGGTCTGCCGTAATGGTTCATAGGGGGAGCCGGTTCTTGGATGAGGGCTGACTCTAAACGCATTGTGGTTTTGGAGGTCCAGGCAGCATTTCTTGCA
This sequence comes from Botia almorhae, assembly GCA_036877575.1. Lineage (NCBI taxonomy): Eukaryota > Metazoa > Chordata > Actinopteri > Cypriniformes > Botiidae > Botia > Botia almorhae. Next base: position 82,872 of record JAZGTJ010000329.1, read on the forward strand.
TTTCATCCACTGGAGGCAATTGTCGGCAAGGCCAGCACTGAGGAAAGGCTCAAATCAGCTTCAGTCCTGCCATTTTTCCAAAATCAGGCAACCGCTGAGTTACTTAAGGTTTGCATAAAAAGGATGAAAACAGAGAGTTGGATCCAAGGGAGAAAAGCAAAGAAAGGCATTAGAGAAACTTGGAGGGGGGTATTTAAAACATAAGATATTCCATCCTGGTAAATACCAGCCTTAGCTGGTCTTAGCTGTTCTCAGATGTTGTAGCTGTTCTCCCAGCCTGACCACGCTGGCGTTCATCTGATTAAGATGGTCAACCAGCTGGTTTCCCAACCTGACCAGCTGGAAAGGGCCTAGGACCGTCTAAAACAAGCAGCCCACAGACCACCCTGACCAAGCTGGAAATCACCCGAAAACCAGCAAACCAGCTTGTTATTATTATAAGTTTGGGTTTTTGTTGAGCCAGAACGAAAGTTACTTCACCTTTTCCACATAACAAGCGGGAGATTCCCTCAGACTCTATTTGTAGGGATGTGTTCAAGGAGAAACACATCACAGTCACTGCATATCCAAAGTCAATTGTTCCAGCAGAGTGTGGCAGAGGCCGAGAGATGGTGGCCAAATAAAAACAGCGGAAAACGGTAAGATAAAAAGAGTCTCGGGAAACCCAGTCCTTCCCTTGACCTTGACTTTCTGGCCCATCTCAGTGACTGAAGTGTTGGAAAGGTTGTTCTGACATCCTTTTTCCACAACCACGTTCAACCAGTTTTACGTAACCCCTCAGCTTTACGAGATGGTATTGCAAACCACAATGTGCATCATCATAATGGGGAAAACCTCGATTTTGTCAAATAACCGATATTTCTTGTGTTGAGTAATCTGGGGACTTCACTGATGGGGGAAATCCACAAAAATTAATTCACACACTTTGGTATGACTCACATTCCCATGGAACTGACCTTACAATTGGTGTAGTATAAACTGAAAGGGGCAATCCATAAACTGTTGATACTTTACTCTTGAGTTGCTCATAAAGTCAACACTGAGCACTTAGACTCAAAAAATGGCAATTTAGACAGGAAAGACCACCTGTCTGAGAGATATAACAATGAGCAACACTTTAAATAATGGATTTCCAAACTCTGTGAACTACTCTACAGACAACACCGAAGAAATGAGCAGAAAATGTCTGTGAATTTCTTTACAACCAACTGTAGTGACTATGTCACAGACAGAAAACAAAAGCAGAATTTAGAGATATGGGCTAAAGACATATAATTTACTTGCCAATTTGGTACCATTTAAAACACAATTTTATTTACGAGTGGACCGCTAAAAACCAGTGCAGCCTGATTATCATAAGTTGTGTAGCGGTTAGGCTAGCTGACTCAAATGTAGTATTTCTGCAAGTCCAGTTCAAAACAGGGCAGTCCTGGGCATGCACTCTGAAGACTCTGGATAAAAAACTTTAGCTAAATGACACATTAGCTAATAGCCACCTCCTCGTAACCATGTGGATTTTAAGTCAAGGTATTGAGTAAGCTTTTGGCAGGTGCCTAGCAGTGGCCGGTGTCTGGACAAAGACGCAAATGTTATCTGAGGTAATCGAACGTAGAACAGAGGTTAATCTGACAAAGAACAGATTCAAAGCATCTGAAAGAGCTTTTCTTCGCAAATGAAAAATAAACGCAGAAACCAAAGGCGTAGCAAATGCTAATTAAATACTGGAACACCGATAACAAACGATTCATAATTCAACCTGTAAAGCTTTTAGCAAAAACATGAAGTGACCAAAATACTTCTTGATGTAATTTGCGGCATGTAACAATTCGTGTTTATTTACAGATCTGAAATTGATTTGAAAAGCAAATGTTAAAATAAATGTGAAACTTTGGACTAACAAGAAGCCCTTTGGCTTTAAACTTTTGTAATCATTTCCACCCTGTTAGGACATAAGAATCAAAACATTGTTCACTATTCTTTATTCAGAAAATAGAACCTGTGCTGTAACCAATAAAAACCACAGTGGAAAGTAATAATATTAAAAATATAAATATAACAATCGGTTGTGATGACAGTATGTTTATGTTTAATACACGTGTGTGTGTGTGGCAAGTGTTTTACAAAAGTAGAAAATTTACATCTGCTGTAAAGAGACGCCAAACGCAAAACACATTTCTTAAAGAAACATTTTGAAAATGGAGATAAATTTGAATCCTTGGTGAATAAGCTGTGTTTGCAAAGAACTAGCCAAATGTGTCATATTAAAATGTCAATTTAAAAATGATGACATGACAACACAAACATGACAGTAATCTGCTCTGTATTCATTCAAATACTGTAATGCTATATAAATGAAGAGCAACAATCAAGTCAAGGCACTGACAAACAAAAGACCGTATGAAATATGATCTTTCTATTAAAAAGAGAGAAACTTACATATCTATAAAAGTTGCTTTTATAGTTGTGTGATCCAGTCACATGACGTGTCGCTAACATACGTTTACAAATATGGCCATAACAACACAATAAATCAGACCATCGGTTAAAACAGTAAACAATAAAACCTCATGCCAAACATACAGTGTATTCATAATCCACAGTAGGAAAAAACACAAACACATCATTTTACTAGATTAGACACAATTCACGTAATGCTCCAGAGTGTCAATCCATCATTGTGATGGCTGCACGCACATTCATAAAAGAATATAATCAAATCTGTAGTCCATTTACTTCTTCATAAACTACATCCCTGCAGTCCAATGTGGCAGAAGAGGACCTCCTCTTCCATTCAAGGAAAAGGCAAGTGTCTGTTGAGCATAAAGCAGCTACATTTACATACTTTTGGCTTTTTAAATGTTTAGCTCCAATGCACCTTTCAGCATGAAACTTTGAGCTCCACACAAACCTTCCATTATGAATAGCATAATGGAAGGAAAATTCTATAAGTTTACTATTAGTTCACATCAAATATCCATGGTAACACTTCACAATTAGGTCGTATTTGTAAACTTTAGTAAATGCATTAGCTAACGTGACCAAGGTAGTTTTCAACATGTATTAATGTTAGTTAATATCAGCTAGTACCACAATTGTTCATATTTTGTTTTAAATATCGTTAGTTTACTGTGCATTTACTAATGTTAAAAGTTTATGTTCAACTTTTAATTTAAAAAATGTATTAGTAACTGCTAAAATTAATATGACTAATATTAATAACTGCTGGAGAAGTATTGCTATGTTAATGTTAATAAATACAACCTTACAGCAACCTTACTGTGTTGTCATATCTAATATGTATTATATAATAAATATCCTCTAAATTTCATGATATTCCATTCATGGCACAACTATAAACACGTCGTCTTTAAAATCTTTTGTTGGTTTTTGCACTGGCACAGCACACATCTTCCAAATTAGCTGGTAATAACTGGCTATGCTTTGGAAGGTCAAAGGTCAAATGGAGAGAAAGTTCAAATTGTTTAAGCATCATCTTTTATGCTTAATGCTCCATATAGTTGCATTTAGGAGCATTAACAAGAGTCATGTGAAAGGCTTTGATTAGCGCAAGAACTTAACATACCTTGGGTTTAGCGGTGACTCGGTTTGCAGCTTTAATTGGAGGAGCTCTCTCGTCTGGCATCGAGTGCCCTGCGAAACACAAACAAATCGAGTCTTTCATTTTAGTGACAGAAGCAAACATTTCATAGGAAAGCAGCCTTCATATGACACTGAATGATTGTCTTAACTGATGGTTTGAAATAAACTCAAAATTTAAGTCTTGCTGCCAGGGATTCTTCTAAAGCCAAAGAATGTTCTTGGTTTGCTGTCAGATATAGATTATGTGAAGTGTACTCAATATAGTTTGGCATACGCAGTTTGCTAAGATCACTCTTGATACACTCATAAGCATAAACATACATATGCCACACACATATTAAATATTTTTAAAAATAACCAGAAAAATGTACTGCCATGCCAATTTGACTTTTAGTATAATAAATTATAATCGGTTAATCAGTTTTTGACGCTACCTTCGAATTTATCCCAAAAGCAAACAAACAAAAAGTCTCATTGTACAATATTTATTTTTCGAAATTATGACACATCCACAATGTCGTACAATGCTCCCTACATAGGAAGCTCAGAAGCTTTTGGAACAGAGCCTGAGTGCGTGCGTGGCCAGAATCCAAACTATGGTGAATGATCTGCCCTCGCAGCTGGTATGACAGTTAACCATTACTCAACCCCAGCCTTCATTTTTTAGTCTGGTACTCTACACCTGTCTGGAACTCTATACGGCACCTGGCGCAGGTAGAGCCCCCAAAACAGGCCTGCTGTCTGGATTTGTCTTGCCATGCCATTGTAGCTCAGAACATTGAGCTCTTTGGAAGACATATTAACTACCAGCGCACAAAGACCTCAATTCATATCCAGAAATGGACCGTCTCGAAAATAAATACTTTCTGCGTGATACAACAGAAACAAATTTCTGCAGGCATGAGAATGATTTTTCAATTTACACCTAAGTATTAAATATTGGTTTTGGATTTGTACACTGATACCAGTTTTGAGTCTTTCAAACTGCGTTAATATGTTCTGTCATGTGATCATGCAATGGATCATTTTTCGTACTTTCCAGAACACAATGTACATAGTGGTTTTAATACTGTGCAGAACTGCATGAGTGCATTTGTGAATTTCAGGAACAATTCTAACTGTGAAATTATCACTTAAATTAAATTAAACATTAAATTGACTGACACATTTTTTTAAAACAATAAAACTTACAGTTATGCATCAATGTGTGTTTGTAGGATATTTCTTTCACTAATTACAATTGTAAGCAATTGTATTACAGTAGAATTTCCCGAGATCAAGGATTTTAGGCAAGTTTGTTTAACTGTGTGTCACCTGAAAAAGTTTCAGAACAAAATCTATTTAGCAGGATCTTCCAAACAGAAGTTCCTAAACCCCTAAAAGTTAATGAAATGAAAATGACAATGCTATCTTCAATTAAATAAACAATAAATTATAAAAAGGTTTAAAAAGGTTTATTGAAATGTAATAGAAATACAGAATAACTAAAATACTTTACAAGTAACGTGCAAAGATGTCAAATTAATATTTTGAAAAGTTCATATGTATTAGAATGTCATGTCAATAAGTTTTAGAAGTTTAGCTAGCAAAGGTTCAAGAACTTCTATTGTAAAGAACTGACTGTTTTACAATCATGTGCAGCTGGAGTACATGTACTGGAGGACAGAGAAAGTTTGTCTTTCAGCGGCTTTTTAGTCTGTTTTTGACCCAGGTTTTTGGCCACCAATGTGCATGTTAAAAGAAAAGCTCCAGGTTTAATACGAGTTGAGCACTATAAACAACATCTGTGCCATTGACTTCAGTTCATTAAAACGAACAAAAATTGGCTTTAATGTAATGCAATCTCAATAGAGGTCTATGGGGCAAGGCCGGGTTTAAAGTGACTTACAGTACATTCAAGGTATATTTAAACTATAAAACTGTATAAATTGTAATGTAGTGCAGTGTTTGTCAAGCAAGGGGCTGGGGTCCACTGAGGCCTCAGAAGGCTGAGCTCCACTCGTTTGTGGAAGAACTTCTGATAATGTGTTTCACATTAGCACGACCAATATTAAAGTCTTGCCGCTATACGTCACAAACAGTGTGTATTTTAAAAATGAGTTGTATTAAAAATGAGTGTATTTTTGGTCCCGCCCAGGGCCTTGTCCCATTGACTTTTATAATAAGTTCCCTGCGCTTAACTTGCTGAATTTGGAACATCGTGATGCTGTCTGACAGGCCCATTCCTTCCCACTTTGGCTACTACAATACATTGACATGAGGTTATTGACTTACACTTGGTGCTGTTTGACAAACTCTGCAAACTGCCGGTCCTTGGCGTAGAGCTCGATGATTCGAATGCGATCCTGGATTTCCTGTCATGGGAGCAGGAAGGATGAACGAGAAGAAAGAGAGAGACAGTTATATAACAACAGGAGGGGATTTCTACTCTAGGTGTCTTTGAAGAGCTACATGTCTAGACCAACCGTGTCCCTGTTAAACAACACCAAAGGTACAACAGAATCTTGAGGACAGCACAGGATGGACAACATCAGTTCACCACATGAACCGACTCAGACTCTTTTAAAAAGTCCAGAGTGCTTTCAAATACAACATACATCTTTTTTTATACAAAAAAAATATGTTAAAAGTAATCAAAAGCATTAAAAGTAATGCATTACTTTATTTAACATATGTATGCAATGTTATTTCAGTACAGAAATCAGCCATTATTGTAACATAAGTTATATGGTTTATCACAATCTATACATTTTATTTTGCAAAGCAGACATGAAGAAATATCGGACGATTCTCCAGCCATTATGTTGCCAGTGTACATGAATCAATTTTCAGCAGAATACTGTATATCAGTCACACATCATGGCAGTTTCATTGTAAAAGTAACTTCTGTTTTAGTTGCACATTAAATGTTTTTACTAACTTTGGTAACATTGTCTTCAAATATGCAGAACATTATTAAACCATATTAAGTAATGTTTCAGACATCTTGAATAGGCACACGCACACACACACACACACACACACACAGAATCTGTGGCCAGGGGTGCCTCAGCTGTACGGGTGATGCTACTAACTACACTTAGAATCACTTATATAACATATGAATTATATGAATTTTACAAATAATATGATTTGGCCCAGGATCTGGGCCACGCATGAAAAGGATTGTATTTCCACTCTTTACAATCACTTTTTCATCCATGTCAAATTCAATATGGCATCTGTTAACGCTCACATGCACTCATACATGTCATTACCTCTTTCGTAAGTTCACTGTTCTCATAAATGTGCCTGATTTTCTCACTGCTGAAGTCCGTGGAGGTCTCGGCGCTGCCGGTGCTGTGAGCAGGGGTTTCTGGGTAACGGCGGTAATACTGATTATAGCCCAACGTTGCTTCACTTTCAAACATGGGGTTGTATTTAGTGGCTCGCTCTAGAGATGGCATGCTGTCTAGACGCCTGTGGAGATGACAGGAAATACTATTCAGTTTACAAACATGCAATGCAATAGACTATGGCATAGTGGTAAGCGCATGTGATATTAAAATAGAGCCTTGGTGCTCATATGAGAAACACAGGTTCAAATCTGACCAGTGTCCTATTCTGAAATGCTAATCAGTTTACAAACAGTCGATACAACAGACTATGGCATAGGTTCATATCTAACCAGTGTCCTGTTCTAAATCTCAACCTGTCTCCTTTTCTGTTTCTTCTCTACGGTCCTATAAATAACTTTCTCAGTAGGCATCAATGACAATAATATTGAGATCTGCAGCAATTGCTAACCTCCACATAATTGCTAAAGTCTAAGAAGGGCTGACTGGGGTTGTCTTTGGAACCAAACACGCCCTTGCTGAGGGATAGTAAAAGAAGGAGAACGCTCAACCTATTTATATCCGCCCTAGGGTCATAGTTCAGCCACGGAAAAAGTGATTGGATTATCCACAGCCACAGTGAGAGCGGCTCAGCGTACCATCATTTATTCCTCAATAACCTGTTGACCAAGATCACTGACAGATCCCCTGCAGAGACATTATGTCATGTCTGTCTGCCAGGATTTAGCTCTTGCTGTTGGCGAAGCAAAACAACTCACTGAGCAAAGACGCACGGTGTTTGTTTACACCTAAAGCAAGGATGCAAAACTGAGATAAATGTATTAGTTTACAAAACACTACAATAATTTGCAGCCTGGCCTTCATTTTGGGTTAATACGAGCCAGCGTATTTTATCGAGAACTACAAAACAAATGTGGCATATGTGATATCACTATATCAGCACAATGAGCTATTCAAGAATACAATTATGACAAGAACGGGAACATCTTGTTCGAAGATAATTGATCCAACCTGCTTATCACATGACCGAAAAAATCCGCTTCACAATTACCAAGAAGAACATTACGTCCGTTCAGGTCTTCTCGAATCAAGGTCGTGCAAGCTAAATATGCGAATACATGAAATATTGCCTTGCACGCTCTGTTCCAGAATGTGGTACTTTCAAACATAATCAGAACTGAGCTTTTGGTACTTTTTCAATAAACACCCTTCAATGTTATACATAAATAAAAAACCGCAGACAACTCAACCAAATGTCATCTCCTTAAATCATGTGAAGATGTTGGTAACACATATTTGTTGCTTTTGGGGCGTCAGAGGAACTCTAATCAAATTTCTAAGCGCTTGTATACAACTCATTTTCGCTTACAAAAGCACAATGTTGAAAAACATTTTCCCACAGAAGCCAATTTATGCAAAGTACGCGATCTGTTTAACATCACAACGCAACTGCGCAATACGTGAGTGTACATTTTGTTCAAATGAACTGAACCATTGTTATCTTCCCACGTGGCAGATTTGTAGTCCACTGTGGAGTTCTGTTTGTTCTTTTTTGTTTAAAAACTTCATCCAATAAAATATGGTGTGTGGATTTATTTGGAGCATTGGGAGTGTGTTTACTAAGTTGACTATGTTGACTAAGTGCAGTTCTCACCGTAAAGGGTCTTCTGAATCATCCGTGTCATATTGGTCTCGCAGAGTTCTGGCGAGGAACAAGATCACGCCTGACGCTACAAGGAGGAACCCAGCCACCGACGCAATGGCAATGCCGACCACAAGCGGTTCGGACACGTACTCCTCACAGTGTTCGCCACGATACCACCAGTTCTCACCGACACGACACCTAGAAACAAGACAGACAATGAGGTTAACCAATGTGTGAAACAAAACAAACGTGTTTTAAAATAAACTTTATGCACCACTTGGTGTACAACAAACACAGCCTTTAGGTTTCAGAAAGAACAAAAACACACCATAAAAGCACCATAAAAACCGTATGACTGGGTTATATTCCAAGTTGATGCGCTTTCTGTGAGAAAATCTACGTTTTAACAGTCGATGTGAGTCTAGCCTGTAATTCAAAATTGCTGTCAAATTGGCCATGGCTCTTGGGTGTGTATTAAGAGAATGCTCTGCACCGTTTTTGAACAGATGCATTCTGGGAAATGCATGATTAATAGTCAATAATACCTTCAATTAAAGTCTCTACCTCACTCAAAGATATAATATGGCTTTAGAAGACTTATATTGGCTAATATTAGTGCAAAGTTCGTCTACTCTTTTTTGGAGTTTGACATCTAGTCGCTATGAACTGTCGATGTATGGCAGAAGCTGCAAAATAATTCTTTAAAAAAACTTTTGTGTTCCCCTGAAAAATAGCTTATGTTAGGTTTGCAACAACATGAGGGTAAGTTAAAAACAATGCATTTTTATTTTGGGGTAAACTGTCCCTTTAAGGATTTACATAATTTTGTTTTGGCAGTACACACCTGCAGATGGCTCCCTTCCCAGGTATGATATCACATTTCCCATCATTCTGGCAGAAGTCTTCCTGTATTTCACAGATACTTTGACAGGGCAGCCCGTCCTTGCTGAAATAGCCAGCGTCACAAACACACTCCGCCTCACCTGACCAGCGATTGATCAAACACTTCGAGAACTCGTTACATGCTTGGAACTTACACGGATCAGCCTGTTCACCTACAGAACCCAGAAGCAGTACAATCAATTAGAAATACATATGACATAATCACATAAATATATATGTATGTACTTATGTTTTATAAAACATCTACATGTAAGAGCATTCAGAACTTTAAAGATGTCAGGCCTGACTAAAATGTTGCATAGAAATACACATTTGATTTAAGATCATTCCTCAAATGTGCGTATGTGTGACTCAGAGAAAACAAATATACACATAAAACATTTTGGTACACCTCACTTCCAGTGTGTTCCCTCCATACTGTCATCCAGACAGACCTTTATTTTATTATTACTGCTGTTTATATTCACAAATACCTGCAGTACTCTGACTCTAACACAAGGAAGTGTGTACACCTGCTTAGAACCTGATAGGGCGCTAAGCGCTCTCTAAGATCATACACACACTCTAAGATCAAATCTGTGCATACACATGTTTTTTAAAGGAGGTCGTTGAGTATTGACAAAACAGCCCAGACAGCATAGCTTGAATACACCTTCAACAGCTTGAATACACAACACACAAGGACACTAACAAAGAATATGACTCATTTATCTGATGCATTAGGCACTACATGTCATAGATCTGTGCGGCATGGAATCACTCACCTATTACTCATTCTAACTAATCATTTAATTGGCCCTAAAGCAATCAAGTTCAATGCAAACTAGATTCTTAAATGTTTTGTGGTGATTGTGTATGCAAATTTTCCCAGCACAATGCGTAGGGTGCTCTGTGTGGTTTCCAGTGTGTTTTTATGTGTTTGATAAGCTGTTCTGGGTGGTTGTACACTGGTTCAAGTCAAAGGATGAACCATTGTTTTTATGTTGGACTGGTCAGGATGCCGGTCAGGAAATAAACAGAGAATTGTTTGTATCTCCAGAGAGCCACAGTGTTTACACATTTCAGGGGAAACCAGCCAACAAATGGCTTATAGTTGATTCTGCATAGTAAATTAGGATTTGAGAAGTCACACAGTTTACCATAATTATAATAACATTATAACAAATAATATTATCATTATTACAAACATGTCACTGTATTGACTGACTTGCCTTGCCATGTTTTGTGTGTACATGTATGTACTCAGAATTACCTGATTCAACATCTAATGAATACTTGTCTATTGCAAGATTCATAGTTTGGTAGGCGGTGTTACAAAAGTCTTCCAGGATTAGGTACACTGCTGTTGTCACACCATGTGGAACCGGCTTCCCAAACTTCATCCTGCTGTTTACAACAATGCTGCCATTCCTGAAGTTCAAGATCTCCAAATTTTGGAAATTGCTGAGGTTGGACTGTAGATATGGCACAAGCTAGATTTTTTGGAAAAAGGGCATGCATTAAAAAAACATTGTCTTTCAATTCCTAGTTAATTGGCTATAGCTACAGAACCTTCTAAGCACCAAATAGAGGATCACAGAAATAAGATTTGCCACACAATCTTACCAGCTCTAGAAAACGCTGCTCAAGAGCCTTGTACTCAGTGGAGCTCTTGTTGAACAGATCCTCTGAAAACATCATGTTGGTGACCCTGAGACTAAAAAACACTATTAGTGCCCTGCCAGGACTGGTTGGTAGGGCAATACTTGCCATGTCCGCCCCATGGGCTAATCCACTACCACCATCTTCATCATGACTTGGCTCATGAAATGAAACATCAACTTCTGTTATGTTGGAGTTATCTGGAATAGGATTGTTAACAGCAGTACTTCCAGAGTTCACTGATTCAGTAGGTAGGATAAAACCTGTGATGTCGGGATTTGATTGGTCATTGTTTTCTTGTAGTGGATCATATGAAGTTTCTCTTGGATTAACTATCTGATCAGTGGGCCTGAACATTGGATAGAATGGGGGTACAGTAGTAAAACTTGGGTTTGTCTCCAAATTTTCTGAAATGTTTAAAATGACAGATGTTGAGGGCGAATAAGATGTTGTAGCCGAATCTTCAACCTTTTCTGATATCATGGGCTCCTCTACAATAGTGACATGAGTTGAAGCGTAAGTGTGTACAACATCAGTTGGAGTGTCTGGAGTTGTCTCTTCAAGAACCAAATGCGAAGATGACTGAATGTGTACAAGTTCTGTAGTTGACTCTGATACCGGTTTATGCTCATCTATTGATGAATAAGAAACACGGGTAAATGGAGACACCTTCTCAGGAAAGAGGGATGTGGAATGGTCTGAACTATATCCTTTTGTGATCATCTTTGTTGTGCCTGTTGTTGCAACTACGATCTCATCCTCAGATAAATCCTCTTCTGAGAGTTCCATCACCAGACTTTCTGTAGGCACAAGCGTGATGTCCTTCAACTCTTCATCTAGAATCTTTACTTCTTCATCTGAACCTTCTACCTCTAGCCATAGGACTGTGGGTAACTCTGTGATATCTTCAAAACCAGGTTGCTCATCAGCTTCGGGATGAGTGATAGAACCTCTCACAATGTCTATGATTGCAGGGAGTTGGGTGGTTGTGGGGATATCATTAACCTTTGTTGTAGAGGCCACTGTTACAACTGATGTACCCACGTTTTGCTGATTCTGTTTGTTTTCTGTATACTCTGGTGTTACCTCCATGGCTACTCCTGTGCTTGGTGGGATCACAGTAGATGTTAAACTTTTGGTAAAGTCCTTATTAGTAGGTGCACTCCTAGTAGTGTCAGGATTCGGAGATCCATTAGCATTTTGAGTATCTGCTGTGGTGTAGAATTCACTGGTAACATGTGTAACCACAGTCGTAGAATCATCTGGCAAATGATCATTATATTGTTCTGGAGCAACTTGTGTCTGCATGGAAAACTCAACAGTCAATGTCTCCATTGTCCAGAATACTGGGGCCTGGCCTGTTGTTGTATAGTGAGGATTGGTATAAATGTTTTGTGTCACAGGAAGTCTGTCCAAATATGGTTCCTCAGGGGTCAGATCTTGTTGAAGAGGCTCATGCTGTTCCTCTGTATGGTCCTGACGTTCTTTAGGTTGGTGTTCCCCACCCTCAACATCTCCATTAAGGGTTTCATGTGGTGTTTCAGAGACCCAAGGCCAGAGGTAAGGGCCTAGGTCATCCCCAGAGAAACCTGAGCCTGAACCCAGGTCTGTCAATTCACCAGGAGATTCTAAAGGAGGAACTATTGTCTCATCTAAGTCATGAATTGTAGGTAAGGTATATTCTATTACAGTATCTATAACAGGACTGGTTGTGGTTGCAGTCTGTAGAAGTCCCTCCTCTTCAAGAATACCATCATCTGAAACAAGAACAAGACATTTTAGAACAATGTTACTACAGTTATGAGTGAAACATTTCAAAAGAGATTCGACTAACTTTCTGCAACAGGAGAAGGTGCACTGCCTGAGATATCCAAGTTCTTCAAAGACATTTCTGCAGGAGATGGAGTGGAACTTTCCTCAAAGACGATGACATCATTTACACTTGTGCTCTCACTCAGCCCATCAAAGATGCGAACAGGGTCAAAAAAGTCATCTTTCGTGATAAAGATGTCATTGCTGGATACTTCAGGAATGTCTGGTGGTTTCTCAGAGGCAAGAATATTTTCCTAGGATTTAATAAAAAATTACTGTTAATTATTTTAAGGTATAAAGTAAATATGTACAATATTTGATTGACATATGATCTCAACAAAGTTTTTATACTGAGGGAAGAATGTGAGGCATTGTACAGCATCGCTGTATTGGCCAACAAGTAGATGAAGTGACAATTGACAAGTTAATCCTAAAACTTTAATCTCTGCTCTTGAGTTCCTGTAGGGAAAAGGCTGGCAGAGCTACTTACAGCTGTACACACGTTCGTCTACGCCTACTAAATGAATAGTTAATGAATGTGCATGTGTCAGCTGTTAAAATAAGGTCTTACACCTTTTGGTTCATATTGACAAGGACCCAAACAGATGGATAGAGTTTTAAAGAAAAAATGCACTCATTGTTTCAGTTTTGCACTCAACATTGTTTTTTCTTAAACTTCCCCCTACATTTTGTAGGAAATACAGTACTGATGAGGGAAAAATTGTGTAGGCATGTTGAAAAAAGCCCACATGAATACTGGTATCCTGAGGGCCTAATCCCAGGTGGGTCTTTGCATGATGTATATTTTAGTAACTAACAGCTTTCAGCTGTTCTATGCATCAGATTACGTTTAAAAAAGCAACATTTTATATACTTCCAACATTCTGTACCAAACTATTTTCTTACTGTTTATAAGACAATCAGACTAAATATCGTCATTTGACTAAATCTGACAGGTTTGGAAAATGTCATGTTGTATATATCGGATGGTTGTATATAAATCCTTGAATTCATGCGAATTTATTTTCACGTAAATAATGAATGAGGTGCTACTGGAACATGATCATCGACAGTCACCCACACTGGGCCTCGTTCATGCAACACAAGCAGAACGAATTTCTGTGCAAATCATTCATTAAACTATTCATACGTAAACTGTCACATCCAATTCAACGTTATTAGTTTTAAGAACAATTTACACAGAAATTCGTTCTGCTCATATTTCCTAAATGAGGTCTATTGACTTTTTAATATCCCAGATGAAAATTCGACTGCTTAGGGCTGCTGTTTCATAGCTCAGGACATTTAATTAAGTTCTTAGTTGGGTTTCGTTTAAGGTCTTAGAAGAGTTCGAAGAGAAATGTTTAAGTTAATACTGAAATACTGTATTACTTTTTGAGTCGTTGGTGTCTTGGCAAATCTGAGCGCTGTTTGAGACGTTGCTGAGATCTCTCCTGAAACCCTAGATACACGTTTGAAATGACGAATTTGATTTGCAATCTTTCTTTCCTAGGAGACCGAACAAAATGGCTTCACTATCAAATAACTAGTAATCCTTTTAAAGTATAACGTTGCACACCCCAGACTCTCCTCCAAAAGCTTGACTGTTGATTCAAACAGGTTTTGAATTTGGCAACCTTCACATAAACAGTTGATCAGCAAACCTCTGCTTGCCAAAAGGACAACAATGAAAATCTGTCTTAAACAGGACAGAGCAGATAACGAATTAACTTCAGATGTTCTTTTTTTCAACTATTAGTAACAGACACGTCTTTGCAGGCAAGCGTAGGCCCTACTATAACCTGATAGAGAGAACACATGTTCAAAGATCCAGAGCTGGACGTGGTGCACCAGCCAAAACAAGACTGTAAATCTACTTAATAAGGGCTGTGAAAAAAGTGCCAGTTTTGTCAAATGCAAGAGAAAAAAAACCTAGAGAGTAAATTCGAAGATTATTGCCATGTTTGGTGTTCGAATGTGTCTAATTAAACTACAGTGCAGAATGTAAAGAAACAGACTCGGCATCTGTCGTAAATATTACTAATATGTCATTCTGAGATTAAAAACAGATTCTGTTCAATATCCCATAATGCCAGAGCTAAACAGTTTTTATAAAATAGCATGCTTACTTCTGCCTTGAGGATACATTTGCCGGAAAATTGACATGAACACTTTTACAGACTCGCTGTATTATCCCATTGCTCTGCTATAATCTTTTTTAATGGCATGCCCTGAAAACCTATTTTATGTGCAAGGTAATGTTTCTTATCATGTATCAACAAAACTCTGCATATGATTGCCATTAACGTGACTCATTTAACATCATTTAACATCATTTACTGCTTTTCAAGCTATTTCTGTCTAAGTATCCACATTCACACTTGAGTTTAATTGTGCTGAGGTGAAAAAAATCCCATAATCCTGAACTGCTGCTCTAGATGAGGACTGGACGCTTGTGGTTACCCTTTTACTGGGTGGTCCTGCCAATGTCCATTGACTCACCATCATGTCGCTGGAGTCAAGCGGTCTGCTGGTTGGTTTGGAAGGCAGCAATGTCTCCACTGTAAAGCCATAACAGACAAATCATATCAAATTATACAGAAACCGACTCCAGCACGATTTATACCAATACTGGCGAACCTTCAAAAGAGATTGGCTCTGAGGGCCGCAAAATCAGTTTGCCAAAACCAGAGATAAGAAACCGCATACAACCAAGCATGGTAAGAGGATATGGTACCATTGTCAACATACTGTATTTCAGGATCATTTAGCTAAAGTTTGCAATTTACAATTGTGACAGGACACAAACTTAAAACCGACTGTTTATAAAAACATTCATCTGAAACTTTCAACACCCTGAGGTGGTCCTCTACAAAGGTTCCACAATGTGCTTCTTAGGTGTCCTACCGTTTTCCAGTTGAAAAGAATCAGGGTCCACATCCAGAGTTGTGTTCCCGATAAAATTTTCCTTATGGAGGGCTTCAGTGATGTAGTTGCGGAAGTCTGTGATGGTGTAGGCCACAGTAGGAAGCTCCTCAGGATCTGTTAAGGTGTTCTCGACCATATTGGAATGCAGATTTATGTAATCCATCGTCTCATTACTGATTCCCACACCATCTCCCTCAAGAACAACACCATAGCGCACCACCACCGCAAGGCCTCTGAAGAACATAAAATAAACATTTCAAAGAAGCAGTGGCTCCGTGCAATCAATAACATGTCATAACATGCTTCATCACTGGCCTCACTGGCCACAAACTGCCCTCAAGACTGGAACTGTTATGCGTTAAGCAAATAAAACTGTTATGCATTTATGTGATTGTATTAGAAACAAACTTCACCCGCTGTGGATGGTACTGGGGAGGCCTGCTGTCCGTTCATTGATAGTGATGCTTTGTTAGTTTGTCATATTTAGTTATTGCATAAAAGGTTTATTTGTGCACAATGAGTCCTGTAAACCGTATGTCCCATTTAGTTTGTTGATTCAGTCCAGCACAGTTATAAAACTGGACAATAAAGTACAAGTCAGCTTAGTTCAGGTCGTTCCCGTAAACTGGACTTTACATGCCCGGTCATAAATATTAATGGCTAAAACAAAACCCCAGTCTATGGTCAAACTAGCACCCAAATGCCACAAAATATTCAGCAAGCAGCTCTTGACTGGGATAAATTAAAACGAATTGTGAGTGCAGAGAGCTGACCTAGATTTTCTTTTATTTTCCTCATATTTTTTTCTATAAGGGTTAGAAAACCTGGTGAGTTTATTACCAGATCAATTTTCTCTCTCACGACGGGCAAGATCTCAGTTGCAATTTAATTCCCTGGCAAACCAGAAACTGCTTGTATGCTAATAAGCTTTATAAAGCTTTATAAGAGAGAACTGCTCTGGCTCTCAGGTGCTTTAAGGGGCCTCATGGAGCAGTTCACAATAAGCAGTTCTCCTTTGTGTGATTTAGCCAAGGCCTTGCTGATAAACCACAGGAAACCTCACCTTGACTATAATTCCCATCATGCTTGTTATCTGGCAGGTTAGCACAGCGGCTAACCCTGCTTGGTGATTGGTCATTAAAGACAAAATAAAAAACTGAGACACACATATGTCACAGCTACATGACAATCATTCCAAATGATTGATTTTGCTACACAAATGAAACAGCTAGCACCTAAGCCCACTGAAAAATTGATTTCACAGCTCTATAAAACAGTGCATATGCTGGGTGGAAATTGTAGGCGCATGAATTTGTCATTAGATGTTTTGGAGGAGATATGGGTCATGCAGCTGTGCGATCTGGCAGGAGGGGGAAATGAATTTATCAGGCCCTGGTGTCGCATAGATATTAGTAGCAATAGCTTTTTCACTCCCTCATTACATTATTATCTGTTTGTTATCATTCTGAGATTAATCAGTTGTGATTGGGGGCAGTTGTGGCCTACTGGGCTTGTAATCAGAAGGTTGCTGGTTCGATTCCACTGCTGGGGGGTAGCAACTGAAGTGCCCTTGAGCAAGGCACCTAACCCCCAATTGCTTCCCGGGCGCAGTGCTTCGGGTGTGTGTGTGTTCACGACTTGCAGTGTGCGTTCACTCCTCACCAGTGATGGGTGAAATGCAGAGGTCACATTTCGGATATGGGTTACCATATCTGACAAATAGGTCTATTTTACTTCACTTATCACTTTCACTTAATCAATGCAGTATTATCAAATGTTGATTCCAGGATGTGGAAAAATTGAGCTGATTGAAAGTTAAAGTACTCACCCTTCAATGTCCTTTTGTGGCCTGCAATAATTTATATAGATATTAGATAGATATTAATAAATGTCATGTTAATTCAATGTAATATTTTTATATTGATTTCACATTAAGTTCATCATAAAAAGTAAAGATACATTTTTTACCTGAATTCAAGGACAAATATGTTCTTGAAACCTGGGAGCCTTTTAAAAATGTCTTGAATCTTCAAGAAAAGAAAGGGGATGCTAGGAACCATACAGTAAATGTATACACACACACATACATACATCCTCATATGCATGAGATTATAGACAGTTAATATAGATAGTTTCATTCATACCACATGTAATGTCACTGGTAAAATATAGTTGCTTCTCACCTTCTCAATAAACTGCTCGGATAGGCGTTGGTAGTAGTTACTTGATGGATCTCGTAGAGCATCATCATAACTCTCCCCTTTTAGCTTAATACTCAGCTCCAGCATATGGTCTCCCACAGGCCGAACCGGTCGGGCCAGGATGTCATCAATTTCATTACCAATCTAGATGCATCAAATTGTTGCCACATACCATGTAAGTTATTTGGCTACTGTAATGAAAAATATTACTTGCAGGCAGATAGGAAGAAGCTTCATATAATTAAACGTTAAAGTGTAGCAGTCATAATTAGCAATTGGGTGTGCTCACCATGTTGTTTTCATCTAGAATGTCATTGGAAATGTCCTGCGATGAGCTTTGTATCGTGGTTGAGAATGTCTTTTGAATGGTAGTTGTCAGGTCATTTAGCACAGCTGTGATGTCTTCCACTTTCAAGACAGAAGTTGGGGTTTCATGCTCCTCCAGTTCAGGCAGAACTACAGGTGAATCCGATATAACATCAGGTGTTTCTGTTGCTCTCTCAGGTGTCTCTGAAATTCTTTCAGGTGAAAGCTCAGGTGCAATCACAGGTGTGACCTCAGGTGTTTCACTTATGACTTCACTTGTTGTAGGTATAACTTCAGGTGCCTGAAATATGACATCACTTGGCTCTGTTATGACATCTGCTGATTCTGTTATGACATTAAATATATCTTTGTGTGTGTCCTCAGAAATCTGAGATGGTTCAGTAACTTTATGTGTGCTCTGATCTTTAGTAGTTGTCTGTATATCTTTTTCCACCACAATAATATCAGAATTTTTTTCTTCAAAAATGTTGAATGTCCCCTCGCCACCTTCACCAGGATCAGGTGTTTCTTTCTTCAATTCATCTTTCATGTCTTTGGTTACAAACTCTACGATGTCAGTTTCAGGGGTTCCACCTTCATAAGCAATATCAAGTGTGACCTCAGGTGTGGTCAGGGTTGTGGCCCCAGGGGTGATAACCATTGATGTTTCTGGTGACTTCTGATTAACCAAAACAGTTGTGCCTTCCTCTAAGATAGTAGTTTCAGTTACATCCTCAAATTCACCAGAAGCATTACTTGTGTCTACCACAAAATCTTCAGATGTGTTTTTAAGAACTGTTTCTTTGTCTGTTAGAGTGACTTCAAATGTAACCACAGTATCTTCTGGTGCTTCCGTTGTCAGTGTGCCATGTTTGTCAGTGACAATTTTGTCATCGACTAAATGTGTTTCTCCTTCAGTAGTAGGTGTCCCTTCATCCTGAGAAATGTCACCTAGATCTTTTCCCTCTATAGCCTCAGTAGTTTCTTCTATATGTGTTTCCCCAGTTGTCACCTCAGGAACTTCCGAAGTTTCAGTTCTGATGTCTTCTTCCTTAACTAAATATTCCTCATATTCACTCTCTGTAATGGTCACTAGTGATTCTTCAGCTGTTGGTACCATGTCTTCTTCTTTAGTGTGGGGTGTCCTCTCCTCCTCATCTTTGTTAAGCGTGTCTTCAGATGGGTCTTCTCCAGTATCATCTGTAACAAGCTCAATAAATGGCATTTCAATAAAGTCCTCGTCTGTCAGCATTTCCATCAACTCTGTGGTGGCATCAGGTGAAAGCGCTGCCAGTTCTGTAAGAGTTGCCTTTTCAGGCTTTTCTGGTAACACATTTTGAACATCCTGCGCCACTTCTGGTTCAGTTTCTGAAATAAAGTCTTCACTGGATTCGCTAGTGACTAATGTCGGCAAGTCCTCAAAGGTTGTAGGAAGATGAGACTGAGATGAGGAAGATGAGGTGGAAGCTATTGGAGTTGTCTCAGTGGTCATCAATGTAACTTCAGAAACATCTACTTCTACATCTTGAATGGTAACTTCCACTGTTGTTTCAGGACTTTCAGAAGCATCTTGCACCACCCCAAGTTTAGTTACTAAATTAAGCTCTTCAGGGGATTTACTGGCGGCTACTATAGGAGCATTAGTGCTTATCCCTGGTGAGTATTCAAGGGTTGTGAGAAGATCATGCTCCAATGTTTCTAAAGTAGTCTTTTCTGGAGCAATTTCTGGCTCTGAGACAACATCAGGTTCTACATATGGAATGGGAACATCTGCTGTCCTAGCCGGTCCCTCTGTAGCATCTTGTGTCTCCTCCGGTTCATTTGCTAAACGAACGTTTTCCGTGGCCTTACTTGTCGGTCCTGTAGATGCATTAGTGCTTATCCCTGGTGAGTCTTCAAACGCTATGAGAAGATCAGACTCTGGGGTGACTGCAAATGTGATTTCAAGCTTTGCAGCTATAGTGGTCATTGGGATTTGGTCTGCAGTGGTCTGCAATGTAATGTCCTGTGAATCAGTTACTGCCTCAGGAAACAGAACACTAACTAATAGGAGAAAGAGATGAACAGAAAAATAAAAATGATGAGAAAAATATTATGATGACCATAATATAAGTGGCTTCCATAAAGCCCTAAAGCCATTATTAAGGATATTAGTGTGAAACTTAGTGCAGTCTGTTGCTGAAGCTAGGAACATGCTCTAGCAATTAGTTACACTTGACTAAATGGCAGAGCATGTAGATCCCAACACCTCGACTTCATTAGCAGCCACTGAGTAACTAAAAAGGATTAACATCTATGCTAAGAACACTGTATATCCTGAGCCAGATAACAATGAGCCTCAGTCGATATCAAAGGTACAGAAACTAACAATACAGAGCATTCAGAGTATAGCTTAAATAAACACACCCCAAAATCCAGTCAGTGAAAATACTGCAAGACATTATGAGGACACACATCCACGGTGGAAAAGGAGATTGTTTCAAACAGTATTAAGAACTAGATTGACCTTGTTGGGTTGTGGCCACATTTGCTTGTGTTGGCGAGATTGTCGTCGTCTGATGTCTGTGGGAAAGAATTATTATTTTTAGAAAAAATATATTTTTCTCTACGCTACAAAGAGTGCTACGTTTTTAAAGCTAGCTAAAAGCTAACTAGCTTTAGCAGGGACTGAAAGGGGCGATGTATAGTTAACAGCAGTAGTATGAACTCTGAACCTTGGGATTGACTTTTAAGGGGGGGTTTGTCTGCAAATCACCAGCGCATGTTCACACTTAGCTAGTTTAGCTGCATGGCTAAAGTTTAGAAAGAGCTGGGGTTTTAGATTTAAGCATGATCAAAGCTGAGCTCCACACTGGTCATTTGTAGAAGAGTTTATTAAAGTTGCATCAAGATGTGAATTTATTTATTTAGCCTGCTGAGCAGTACTATGTAGCAGTACTATGTAGTACTATGTCAAATTTTTGTGCCCGTAAGCACCCTGGGAGGTGGGATAAGGTTCCTACCTGCATTCAGGCTGCCATGGGCTAGTGGGGGCACTATTGTAAGATAAATATAGGAATTGTTTGATTGATACATCATTTGCATTCATTAGTAATTATACTGTTACCTTAGAAATGGAATGCAACAAACAGTAAAACTTAAAATCGTGATATTAAGTGTTGCTTACAAAAAGTACTTTAGAGCAGTGGAACCATGGTACAGTAAAGAAAGTGATACCATGATATATTGATCTGTACCATCATACATATCCAAAAAAACATGTATGCTTTATAAAACATGTATGCAAATATGATGCTGTTTGGGGCATCATATTTTTAGTTTGATAGCATTTCTTACCTTGTTGTCACTGGAGCCACTCCTACCCTCTGAAAAACAGCATAAAAGTTAGTTAATTTCTGATTTTTTTAACTACTCATGATTTTAATGTCTAGTGAAAAAATAAAGTATTAAGTTAAAAAATCTATATGCAAATGACTTCTTTCATTACAGAACAGAAGATATTTCACCACAAACCCTTTCAACCAGAGCGAGGTGCTCAGCTGATTGGCTGAAGCTGTTGCCAATGTCAAGGACACTGACACTGCCATTCTGACATTTTCTCATCCAGATCTGGTACTCGTCTTTCTCTGGCAAACGGTCCCAGAAGATCTTAAAAGCCTCCCACACGGTTTCCTGGCACACTGAGGTACACACACCAATGTAAATACACAGCGGCCACAGAGCGGTTTGGACACTTAAGACACATCTGTGTAAATCTTTGAACTTCTTTGTAACAGATAACAAATGATCAAACCAAGAGCATTTGCGAACAAACTACTAAACCTTTCACAACTAACATCACTATTTTGAATTATATTACATCTGCACTTACAGATTTGCAGTTTTTAACCGGCTAGCGGTCAGGTAAATGTATGAAGTCAGTTCACACTAAAACTGATTCTGATTCAGTGAAATTTATTCGCTTTGTAAATGTGGTCTAAATGCTCTTTTGGGCCACTGCGTATACTGTATAGATTCACACAAGTATGCCAACACAAGCATGCATTTATGCATACATACTATATGCACAAACACATACTCAAATGTTATGCTCAGTCAGCTTTGTAACATTAACCCATACAGGCTCTTGAATGCAGGCCAAACCAAACAGTACTTCGTTGAGTACCAACATCTGGTACAAAGTCAAATCAACAGCCTAAATTTCTACTGCTTTTACAATGAACAGTAGATAAGATGTAAAAGCAAGAAGATAAAGTCAGAGACACTACTGTATAATCACGTAGAAGAAAAGATCTGCCAAAACCCCCAGCCATTAACTCCACCAGTGAAAACTGACATTTCTTATAATGGATACCCCATTGACTTAGAAAAGGCAGAAAAAAAGAAGCAATAATTAACATAATGGAAACATTTTTTATGCTTATATCCATACGTCACTTGTTCCAAACCAACTTTCATTTCTCAGTTTGTGAACCAAAATTGCTATTTCAGTATGTGCTGCATACTTTCTCAATGTACCCTGCAAGTGGAAAATTAAATGCGCAGATGGGGGACATTAACTCTTTCGGAACGTTTTGCGGCTGGAGTTGATGCGTTCCACCTCCATCTGTCCGCCATACTGACTCTTCATGATGACTACCAGAACTCCAATGCGTGGGAGAGCAAAGGTCACCAATTTTCCTGGCAGAGCGAAGGATCTGATCGCTGTCTCGAGATGGGATTCGGTAGCAATGGGGAATTCGGCAGGGCGAGAGGGAAAAATGGGGAATTTTGAGGCCTAGAACGATACATGCTGATGACGTGATTTTTGACATGTGAACCACTGTTAAGTTTAAATCTGTTAAATGTTTAAATTAAAAATCTGCCATTACTAACTAACCATTTTGGAAAAATGTGTATATGCACAATATAGGCCATACAGTAGCTTTGTGTGAGGAACTGACTAAAATTTAAGGTGTTATTGACAGAAATGCTTGATTTGACATTTATAGATAATGACAAAAGTTTAATTCCAATAATATACACAATAGGGTCCAAAAACCTCATTAAAATTCCCTTCATTTAAAACTAAAAAGTTGATTATTATCTAAAACAAAGACAAGATATGACATATAATGAAAATAAATATGTTCCAATCTGCATTAAAGTCAAATAACAATGTTTACTTGTTTTAAGATATTTCTTTGCTTCTATTGAAGCAAACAAAACACTCTTTGGAACATCTTCAGATCTTGATGAGATAGCAATACTTTAAGGTTTTGGAGAACTTTGTGGTGTGCATTAGCATGAGGCATTAAGTAAAAAATTTAAAAAAAGTATTTCAGTAGTGGTTTCAGATTGTGTGCACTGTAATATCAGATGCCATGGTCAAATTTAATCAACATTCCCGTGTCACACAGATGAAATAAACCCTATTTGAAACCAATGGCAACACTTGGTGCTTGAGTTGTCATGATTAGATTCACAGGGTCATCTGTGTCTTCTCAATGTGAACGGGGTAAGACATTCCTCTCTGTGGTGGTCTCCTGTAGAGTTTAATACTTTGACTGCATCTAAATTCACAGGCTAATACGCGCAGAAAGAGTCATCTTGTATGGGCATTTTGTCACGATTCTATGCGAGAAAGAGACAAAGAGACTATGTGTTTCTGGAGTTTTTTAAAATCGCGCGTCAAATATGTGTGGTTACTGGGAAGTTAATAGAATCGGTCAGGTTGGCTTAGTTCATTATTATTGATGAAACGTTGAGCTGTATGAGGTAATGTTTTCTCGCAGCTCTAACATAATGTTCTCAGAGAGCATCCATCTACACCATAGATGACTTTGAAGAAGCAGAATCACGCCAGAATCACTCAAGAACAAGCAAAAGCCAAACTATCATGTTCTTACCTCGTAGGTGGAAATAGTTCAGATGGTTTTGTATTGCCTGCTGCACGGTTTCGTGCGAGCAAAGTTTGACTCCATTGGGAAACAGTAGGTCCCTTTTCCGTCGGGACAGACCACTTTTCCACTCTTTTCCAGATCCACTGTCCAAAGATCCACCTCTTACGGCGTCGAAAGAGTGATTCAAAACATTGCTGTCCAAAATCTTTGTATATCCATTTGCTAAATGATCCTCATTACTTCCTTCAATTGCGTCTGATGAAGAGCAAAGAGAACATGATCACAAGATTGCAAACATCACAAAACCCTTCAAGGCCCTCATGTACAGTAGATACATACCTGTAATAATGTACAACTGTGCTGTCAAAAGCAGCAGTATCAAAGTCCACCAGATGCATTTCAATGGTACATCAGGCATCGTCAATCCTTATTATTGTACTCCTTAGGTATTGTCAATTTTCAGTTTACTGACAATAAGTTGGACATCCCTCCTTACATACCTTCAAATGTTGCTTACAGTTAAATTAATTAGAGTCCCCCGTACATGCTTTTTTGGCTGTGGACGTTTGCGATCACGTAGCTTTGAGCTGACGTCTCTCCATGCAGCAGATGGCTCTCTGGAAGATTTTACTTGCTCTCTAATCCTATTTGTTAATTCCTCTAAGGAAGCCTGTTGAAAAGTCAGTGATACTCTCTTATCGCCCACCTGCAAAATCCATCTGGATGCTCGGACGTCCAGAATCAGATGCAAACAATTTTTCCATCATTTGCAGAATGACCGTTTGATGAGGTCAATTACGAGAATGACTTTCTTGTTATCTATGGATTCGGATATGTACATGATTTATTTGTGCACAATAACAAAGACCAGAAATGAAAGACTTGGTTTAACTTGTTTGATATTTTGTAGGGTTACCCCTGTATCTACTGAATGGCCTTCTGAGAGTTTGCCACATGCAATGAGCACACAGCTTTAGGGTCTTCATCTTTATTGGGTTCTGGATGGGTTCCATCATGGCTGGCATGGAGGTAAACTGATGGCACAAGCATCGCTCAAATGAAACCAGGTGTTTGGTGACGTGTCAACGATTAGTTGGTGGTTGCTGGAGGATAAAACCACAGCTGTTATTTCAACCTATATACACTTAATGTACTTAGGCCTGTAGTTAGGTTTAACCATGCAGTGATTGTACCCCCAGCCCATGGCTATAGAACAACCACTGATCCAGACAAGCTAGAAAATGTCTCTTAGAATGGACTTTTTGCATGTGCCTTTACTGTAACTGCTTACCTCAACAGGAAGTTGTGTAAGCACTTAGGTAGCTTTCCCTTTGCCCGGGCATTAGTTGGTGCCTTGAATTAAAATAATTATATAGAAAGGAAGGGAAGGGCTAGACCAGGTCATCACAGGCAAAAGGGAGAATGCGCTTGACTCTGCCTGTTTATAAAGCAAACCTGGGGCTTGCTCTGCACCTGGACAGCAGACATCGAGTTTTAATAGTCAAAGTACAAAGTTAGTAACAGACAGTGACGTGACACTACAAGAAGGTTTAATCGATGGCGCTAGATGTTATTTATTAGATGAGACGGTACGCACTTGGACGGTTGCCCTGAGATCTGGGCGACCATCCAGCCAGTCAGATAAGGCTTTACTCTGGCGGTCCTCACAATCAGTTCCACTCACATATACAGTAGCTGGATGATATGATTTAGCAGAACGCCACTTACAGTTCAATTGGACGTCTTGAAGGGAAAGTTCACTCATTGCTTTTTTTTGTAATGCATTTATGGTGTTTTTTTTGGAGCTTAACCTTCTTTTGTTTTCCACGTAAGAATTAAAACCATATGGGTTTAGATGAATTTATATTTATATGACATATATTTAACTAAATTTAGAATGATTTACTTTTTAATGTTTTTAATTTTGTTTACATTAAAATGTTTAATTTTAATGTACATTTTAATAACCTTTCTCTGAATTAAACTGCAAAATTAAACTGTAAGGACTGTGTGTTATGCATTTATGATGACGTCATCCGTGATTTTACAGTGCACATACACAGTGAAAAGGATACATAGTATTTTCCAGGTAAACACAGAGCTGTTAAAGTAGCTTGTTTTCTATTACTGATCTGATAACTAGTGGAGTTGAGCATCTCATCTTCTGAGAGGCTATAATTCACCTCTAATCTCAGCATCTAGTCCAGATTAACCAATCCAGAGCCATATAGTGTAAAATGACATCAGTGGGGCTGCTTCCATTGTCAGAGCTGATTAGAGGAAAGCCAAACCAAGAGCCTAAATCCTACACTATACACTAACTACATTATACCACCACAGCTCAACCAGTCCTTATATATATATACATATTTTTATAACAACGCAAACCCTTTTTTGGTAATATGGAATTGTTTTTTTAGGCAAGTGGCCATTCTTGTACAGGTCTGAGCAATAATCTCTTAATTTCCCAGCAGGAATCATCCACTATCATCAGGAATGATCTTCCAGTCAACTCATTTCAGTTAGTGAGGGAAAGAGAGGACACATACCACCAATCTGCTCAAAATACAACTGCAATGAAAAAACGTTTCTTCTTAATCACATTTGTGGAAACATAAAATAGACATGTTTACAACAGACTTTATAAAGCTGTTGAATTGGTTTAGCATTGGTTCTCTGAAAGACGCCCGCCGGGAGTAGAACCTCCAAATTGCACAACAGGTTTCCATTAAACGCCAAAACCTTAATTGTCTCCTGTCAAGCATCCAATTAATCACATATGTCTGAACCTACACTTATTTTCTTTGGAAACAAAAGCGCACATGAAAAACCATCCGGCGCTAGTCATCAAAACGTCTTCCAACCAAATGCTAAAGGTAGCTCAGCAGGGGTCGCCGATGCCTGTGTAAACCCATTTTTATTTCAGGATTATGCATTTTATTTATATTTTAATCTTATATTTATTTTCATCGCTCCCTACTTTTACAGTTTTCCATTACTGAAAAGCATTTTAAGTACATGCCAGGTTCAAACAAATACCGAATAAAGAAAGTTTACGATGTTTATTATTATTTCAGAAGGGCGTGTGCGGTCCAACTGAGCTCTGGCCAACTCATACAAGCAGAGCGACGTTTTGTTTCGATTCCATCAAAAACGGTCGTGTTCTCTTTTGCCGTCTCTGGAAAAAGCCAGTTTTATGCTCTTTCTTTCTTTAATAGAGCAAATAACAGCATTATGGGAATTCCAGTACAACTCGAACCCTCGGGGAACGTGACGCTTGTTTAGTGATGCCACTATTGGTTGCAGCTGTGGCTGACAGGGATGTTTTTATATAACTGAATTTCACTCAGTAACAGCATCATTCTGAGTGAGACGTCATTGGGGAAAACTGAGTGTAAAGTCCTGACACAATTTAAGACCTTAATGATGAGCCAAGTACCTTTGAGAGAACGGATTGGTCTCTTTTTGTGATCAGAGAAGCTAACACACAAAACACTTTTTGCCAGGATTTTGCTTTTGTAGATGGATTTTCAAGATCATATAGGCCAATATTGGTCCTTGTTCAGATTGGACAGTTAAGCAACACGAACAGAGTCAGTACTGAGCTGTCCCAGGTGCTCTGATATTCTGTGGGACACACTGAATAAACATATTCATTTTACAATAATTTCAGTTGATTAATATTATAACTGTCATTTCTGCTAAAATATCATTCAAGTTTAATGTTAAAAAAACAAAGCAATACAAATGTAATACAAAATATTCTTTTATTTAAGTCACTTAAATGTTTACTGTTTTACTTTAAAACCACTTTAAAAGCAATTTAAGTACAGCTTCCGCAGCTCCTCCCTCTTCCTGCGCATCTGATTCCATGGAAACCAATGCTCCAATCACAGCGGGAGTTCAAAGTGCACCACTGGATTCTGATTGGGAAAAGACACAAAGAATGTTTATTTTTTTTAGTTTTCTTAATTAATGTACAATTAACAACTAAATTTTACGTTTGGCAGCTGATTCAGACCAAAGCTGAATTAAACCTTTAGTGCAATATATGCACTAAATAATATGCAATATTATCATGTTATCGTATGTTCAGTACTGGCGTTCATACTTAAGTATGTTCTTTACCAATTCTAGCATAGTATGTACTTGAGAGAATGCATATTGGGATTCAGCCCAAGATAAACAACATCATGAAAGCTCAAGTTCCTGAGATCACAATCTAAAACCTTGGACCTTTACTTGAATTACTACAAACCCCATTAATTGGCTAACTACAAAATGTCAAGTAACTAAGATGACTAAAGCTTCTCTAGTACTCAAAGGTTAGACTGTGTTCTGACATTTAGCCTTGAGGTGATATTATTACAAGCAGAAAACTCCACATACTGCAGCAGGTACAGGCCACAATCACTGCTGTTGTCCTGCAGAGACTCCCGCATATGTTTTCATTTGTAAAAGTTCGAGGGGTCTGTTTCCGAATTCCCATTCTACCTGCAGATACCCGAGTACAGGTAAAACCACAGTAAACCTCTAGTAACACTCTAGAAAAAACAGACATTTAGATAAATGACTTACTTGCGAAGCAGAGTGTAGGTCCCGTGATGGATGCTGGATGGTGTCTGATCAGTCTACTGCTCTCACCTCCTGCACACGGTCTCTCTTGTGCAGCTGTGTACTTAGCGGTCCTGAAACCACAAAAAAGCCATTACACTCTTCTCTATATATAAATACAAGATCAAATATGCATCGGTATATGGTATCGGTCTTTAACTTATTTAATATTGCAGAAATATCAGTAAATAAATCTGCATGCTACTACAGGTATATATGCTTAACCATATTTGGGGGACAGATTTGTATCGAAAAGTAAGCAAAACCTGACAAAAACTCTTTTTGAAATGCCCTCATTTGTTAAAATGTGTATGTGTGTGTGTGTGGGCTGAGAGGACATTACCGGTAGTTTATGAAATGATCTCTCACTGGGTTTTGAACTGTAACTCTTTGGTATACGTGAACTTCCTAGAAATCCAGAACACAAACATCATTTAACTAATGATAATAGTGTTTTGATTTTAGCATGCTGCTTTGTTTGCTAGGGCATTGCTAGGTTGTTGCTTAATGGCCCGAATCAAAATTATGCTGCGTTTTATTCACTTAGAAAAATAACAGCACACATTTAGACTAGCAAGCAACACTTACAATAACAAAAACGTTGGCGTTACTGTACAAGTTCAATGTTGTGACAGAATGTATTTATTTTTTTCTATGAAAACTATATACTTGCGCTTACAATACAAAAAAATTATTAGCAACCAGGAATGTGAGAGAATGTGTATTTGTGTAATTATGTGTGTGTGTGTTCCACACACCTGTTTCCTGCCTCTCCACTGTACATACTGAGGCCATTCCAGACCTGGAAAACAGATCACCACCAGGTACCAGTGGGCCCTGGACGCAGAGTAAATGGAGAGCAAGAAAACAGACAAAGCAACAGACGTGAAGTCATTGTTTTGTAAGAAAACTTGCTTTGACAATTAACCAATCAAATCAAAGGATCCAATATTTTAGCCAATCGGCTATTGTTACAAAAACATGATTTAAAATGTTTAGGAACTGAAACAGATCAATCGATTTGAAAGCAAATACGGCATGTTTTCTACACTTTCAGGGTAATAACTAATATAAGGAATAACTAAAACAACAACACAGCAATACATATATACATATACACAGTTTATAATAGAAAGCAATACATATTTTTGCTTTTCGAATCAAAACCCTTTAATCAGTCACAAACACAACAAGGGGAATTGTTTGAACAAATCGACGATTGATTCTTTGGAACAGAGAGTTTGAACTGAATAAAAAAAACAATTTGAACTTGCGACATTTTAGCTAAAGAAATGTATCATCTGTTCTAATGCTCTTATATTCGTGACACGAAATCATCCTCAATAGATCGTGTCTATCTGATATATTGCCCAGTCCCAGTACAAGGTGCTAACAGTATCCCAGAGCTCAATGTTCTCCACTGAAATACTGGACATTTCCACACCGCTGAACCAGCTGTGTTTGTGCTGTGCCATGTTGTGTGCGAGAGTGTCCAGATGCATGTAAGCCTTTGTGTCCCAATGCAGACGTTCGCTTTTACGAGAACGTGGAGTACAATGTCAGAATTCCCTGTTCTCTCTCAGTCTGGCATCGTGCACTTGCTTGACCTCGTTGCACTGATTTATTCCCTCGTTCCTAAAGCCCAACCCAACATCTCCTGCTCCACAAACAGGGCGAAACATCTAAGCTGAAAAACCTCTTTCCTGTTGGCTATTAAAGCAAAAGAACAGTTTGTAAAGTGTGTTTGGGATGTCGTAAGTATTTACACTCTGACGTTAAAAGTACACTCGGCTGGTGGCCTCTTGACTCATTCTTTGTCTTTCTCGGCCTCGTTTTCCTAGAAAGGGTAAAAGGAAAATCCCTGTCTCTTCCCAGTTCATGGGTCATTTAGTCTTGAGGTTTTGATGACTACAGGCCACTGAGGTGAAAAGAAATGGACCTGGTGCCAATGTGAACAGAATTCGGAAGTGAATCACAGCTTCCAGTGCATGTGTGTAATTCAGTTTAAATGGTGACTTACTCCTGATTAACAGGTACAAAGAGGTAGTCCTTGCTGAAGATGTCCACATGACGGGTCCACGTTCTCACTCTCTGATGTCGTCTGTACCGACTGTAAAATACCCACCAGTATGAAACACAAAATCTCTAGCATAATGTTACTCTAATACTCGTTAGGGGAGCAGTTTCTGTAAATAACAACATGCATATCTGTCTGTTCCTTAAACTTGTCAAATGACTTCAGAATACGGCCAATAAAATCTATGGCAAATGCAGTTTGATTTGTACATTTTCTCTTTCAAAGTCCTGATTCGTTTTATTTTAAGGACAAAGTCACAAAGGTTTGGAACGACATGCGCGCAAGTAAACACAACAGATTTTTTATTTTTGGTGAACTGTTTTCTTAAATTGACTGTGTATACAAAACTGTAGAAAGTAAAAAACAAACAAACAACCGAATCTTACATGCTGCCTGTCTCCCCTAAGAAGCTGTTGTCTTTTCGAGTAAGTTGTTTGTCGAAGAAACTGCTAAAAATGTGAGATCTTTCTGCAAAATCTTTGTCGGCTCTCTCCAACAGCAGATACCTGAGAAGAATAAATTAAAATAGGCATAAGAGAACATATCTTCCTGTTACAAACTGTTCTGAGCTTAAACCTTGGGTACGTCATCAAAATAGACCAAACTGGGAAATCAATTCAAACGTCTGCTCTGCAAACTGATAGCTTCAAGGTACTTTAGAGAACTGTGAGATCTCACTTGAGGTAGAAGTCAATGATGACATCATTGAGAAACTCTTCCTCCTTAAGGCATTCCAGGTCCTTGGTTGTCACGGTAATGCCGCCCTTGGAAGGGGGAGGTGGGTACTGGATCAGTCTGGTGGAAAATGTATAACTTTAGCTTTAGCCAAAAAAAGCGGTTCCAACAATACAATCCCCTTTGCTAATCATGATGTATCAATTATACCTTACAAATTAAATCTGAATTTCAAGAGCTTATATGGAAACTTCAGCAACTCAATGGAAAGTTCTACGTCAAGAGGTATGAAAACCTTTCCTCCCAGAAAGGCCAGGGAACATCAAAGTTCAGGTTCCAACTGTTGAGCTTATGGCTAAAGCATTACTAACAAATAAAACTGTGAAGGCCAAAAAAACATGCTTTGCCTGTAACAGCCATTCAAAAATACTATAGTAAAATATCATTATATTAAAATAGATGTTTCACCAGTAAATGACTTTTTGAAGGGCTCTTAAATAGCATGAAAGCCACATTTTTGTATTTGAACTGAATACAGATGATGAGTCAACAACATTTGATGAGTCACAACATTTACGGCTCAGGAAAATGTTTACTGATCTGAGTGTCCATCATCAAAGATGGCAGTATGTTTTTTTTCCATCCATACCTGCATGGCAAGTTCTGTATGCGGCTGTGGCTCCTGACAGGTCTTCTGACCGTTGAGTCTCTGAGGCTGCTGCTAGTTCCTGCGCGCTTCTGTTGGAGAAGTGAAGTTCTGTGTTTACAAACCCAATTCAACACATTAAAATCCAATGATTCAAATCCAATTCAATCGGATTGGAATTGGTCGTAGTCTAAACAGGCAAACAGGATTTAGGTTTTTTTGTCATCTGGGACTCACGTTAACCCATACCCCCACACCCCAAAAAAACCTCACAAAACCAACAACTTCACTAACTTTCCTTAAAGTTTAACTTTAGTTTTTTTTTCTATTTGTCAAAAATTTGGTCAAAACATTGTAAAACAATTTACAAGTTTTTAACAAAAACATTAGTTCATTAGTTTAAGTGCATAACTACTAACACTGCGAGGGAGAACTGCCGTGTCATGTCCGGAAGTTGTAGACTGTAAAAATACAGCCTAACAGAGTGAACATGATAAACTGGAAAGATGAAGGTGATGATAAAAAGAAAACGGAGACAGAGAAAGTGAGAGAACAAAAATGCCACGTGCCGCCCGTTTTGGGCGGATTGCCGTGCTTCATCTCTGTTAAGCCAACTTGTAAAAACACTGAAAAAAGAAATTAAGTAGAACGCGTCTGAGGTGGCCTAATTCCATCACTGCCAGCGGGCACCATCATAACCGAAAAGAAATGCCCTGTACCCCAAGAGCCCGGCGCCCACACGCATCAGCACATATATACTGGAGTTCTGGTACCAAGTACTGCTGCCACATGCCCCCACCCAGATCATAAACACTCTGGAGAGAGTGACAGAATGGCCACTTGCACAGAGGAGGCAACTGCTGAGCTACTAACCTCAAGCTTAGCCAACTTTTCTTCTCTGTTTCAAACGTACACCCTCACGCAGGCTCCATGGACCATGGCTAACCTCATTTCTGCACTTATATGGGGCCATATAACTTCTCTGGTGCCTCTATCACATCTGCGCTCATTTTGCCCGTATCTGGCCAACCCATTGAAGATGGATGGATTCAAGGTGGGATGAATACATGGATGGATGAAGAGAAATCTCTTGCATCACAGCTGACAACAGAAGTTTACCAAAAAAAGATTTACACACCCTCATATCATTCTATACAGCTGTATGGTTTACCTCTGTAACACAAACGTACAGGCCTGGCCTTTAGAGAGAACGAGAGAGCGAGCGAGCGAGCGAGAGAGAGAGAGATTAATTTAGTTGCTCCATTAGTCTGCAACATTTAACATGAATCAGATGGTGGTTGATGCAACCATAAATGCTCAGTGGGCGACCACAATTAATTTAAAATGAAACTAATTAGATTTCCATCTCACTAATTAACACACAAACACACAACATACAATACAATGCCAAACACCTGTTTAGATGAGTTAACATTTTACAGCTCTGCACAGCATTAGCTACATATTGAATGAATTAATCCTTTAATGGCCGACCCTCCAACCAGACACGCACACCTGTTTTATGTCCAGAGACACTGCAGGTAACATTTGTATGCTTTTGTCTTAACATACAGCTACCGTTTGATGGCCTATTTCAGGTCAAACAAGCTACTTCTGCTGTATTAACCAAAAGGAAATGCAATAATTATTGATACCCCTAAATATTCTTGATATGCCATATTTACTTACAAGCTTTGTTTCAGACAAAAACTCGATGTATTTGAAAAACAGACCCAGCTTCCATCCTTACCCAGAATTCTCCAGTACAGGCCTCACCTGAACTGTGTACCGGGTGCACCACTGACAGCTCCTTCTGGATCTGCCTGGCTTGAGCATCTGACATCACAAGGAAGAGGAGAGAGGGAGCACGCTCCTGTCATCACGAGCCAGTCCTCCATCCCACACACCATAAAGCATGTCACGCTAACGGCTATCTCCCTTTCCTCATCTGCATCTAAAAAACAGCTGATTATTCGATTGATCTCAGATACTTTATGGTATGATGAAGCTCTGACGCATCAATTTATTGTGTAATTTGAAAGTAATGCCTTTTGGGAAAGTCATGTACAAAAATATTACTTTTTTAGTGTAAAACTAACATGAAACCAAAATGATTTTTCTTTCCCTGCGCAAACGTCTTGCCCACTAAGACGGAGGTGGAGCTTAAAGCTCGTCTTTGTTTTTTAGACAGCCAATAGGCTCTAATTTATGTCACAGCCCAAGAAGTTCTAGAAGTTTTTTTTTAGTTCTAGAAGTTCTTTAAAATGATTCAAAAATAAAAATGGCATGTAAATGGTTTTTGGGAGAACTATGCCTTTAAAAACTGTTCGCTAAAGACAGTTTAATAAAATTCTCACTTTTTGCTATTGAAACGAGATGTTTACACAATTTGTTTGTGATGACATGCTTTATTTTCTATTGATGATTTGTTTTATGTTCTAATAGACAGAGCAGCTCACTTGAAAAGGCCATCAAAGCTAATAGAGGGCTGTCTGTCTAAAACCAGCATAAGCATCTTACACACACACACACACACACACACACACAAAGGTGTGCTATTGAACACATTTTGTAACGAGGAGGTGACTGAAGATAAGTTCTTTGCACCTCCCCTGTCTCGCACACATAAATAGAGCTTTAATCTGAGCCGTCTTAATGCTGAAAGAGAGAAAGAGAGAGAGAGAGAGAGAGAGGGAGAGAGGGTCACAGACAGTTGAGGATAGCTGTCAGCCGACAAAACGGGGTAAAGGGTCAAACCACTCTAGTCTGCAAACCAATCCAATAACCAATCATGTGTAATTACCACCCTTCACAACAAGGGGCAGCATCACATACCACCAAACCAAATTTGTTGTATTTGTTGTCTTTTACATTTACATTTAGTCATTTAGCTGGCGCTTTTATCCATTTTATCCAAGCGCATTACAAATGAGGACAAGGAAGCAACTTCAATTACAATAAGAGGCAACAGTGAATAAGTGCTATAGACAGGTCTCAGATATTTCAAACACAGTATAAGAAGTTTTTTTTTGTTTTGTTAAAGTAGTAGAAGTGGGGGTGTGTTAGTTAATTAGTCAGGGAAGTAAAGACGAAAAAGATGAGTTTTTAGTTGTTTCTTGAAAATGGCTAATGAGACATGG
Source organism: Botia almorhae (assembly GCA_036877575.1). NCBI lineage: Eukaryota > Metazoa > Chordata > Actinopteri > Cypriniformes > Botiidae > Botia > Botia almorhae. The sequence goes on from JAZGTJ010000329.1 coordinate 118,277, forward strand.
AGTTCATTCCACCAACCGGGCAGAGTGAAAGTAAGAGTCCGAGAAAGTGATTTCTTCCCTCGTTGAAACACTGTCTTTTGACAGTGTTTTGTAGAAAAACAAGTAAAATTAATTTGTTACCAACAGACAAATACTCTTTAGCAATATTGTTTCATTCGTTTTTTTTATTCATTAGTCCCATTTAAAATGATGCTTAGTGATCAGTCCATAAATGCTCACTAGGTGTCCAAACTAAAAGTTACAATGCACTAACTCTTTTGCTCTCCCTCTTAATAACACACACAGGTCACATTATGTAGCACTAAACACTCACATGGTCCCCCCAGCAGAGCAACAGGCTGAATGAATTAATCCTTTAATGTTCAAAGCTCCCATGACACACTCACCAACACACACACACTCACCAACAAACACACACTCACCAACAAACACACACAGTCACCAACAAACACACACAGTCACCAACAAACACACACACTCACCAACAAACACACACACTCACCAACAAACACACACACTCACCAACAAACACACACACTCACCAACACACACACACTCACCAACACACACACACTCACCAACACACATCCCATCACCAACACACATCCACTCACCAACACACATCCACTCACCAACACACACTGGGTACACTGTCCCTTTAAATGTTCTTTACAAAAAGAAAAAAACAGATTATACTTGTAAATACCTTTCAATGGTATTGAGATGCTGTCATCTGTGATCTATAAAAGACAGAGACAGAGAAAACATGACGTTAAGGGGAACGCCAAACATGGACAAGACTACAAAGAACTGGCAGTATCTTAAAACCCAGACTACAAAGTGTATCCACGACGAGAAATTGGACAGATTGAACGAATAAAACAATACCGATATATTGCCACAGCTGGAACAGCAAACAAGCACACAATCATATAAAACAATGGTCAGATAATCCGCACTCACTCAGAGGACGTCCCAGCTTATCATGATAAAGACAACAAACGCTTGACACACTGACTGAGTTATGCACGTGTCCCTCCAAGCTACAAACATAGCATGCTTGTTAAACATCTTACGATTGGCCAGAAATATTGCTTAAAATAATAGCTTACCCCACAAATGAAAATTCTTTTATCGTTTAGTCACACTCATTTTGTTCCAAACTCATGTACTTTGTCATGTCATTTATTTCCGTGCAAATACTGTAAACAGACACTGGAATTTTCAGGCTTCAAAAAGGATTCAAAAGCAATGTATGTATGTAGTATGATAAGAGTGGCTTAAATCGTGTGTTACATTTCCAATGGCTATGTAATATGTCCTAGTTTTGTATTCTTTTTGAAGTCTGAAAGCTCAAGCCCCCATTAACTATAATGGAAAAAAGCGCGACCAGGTAAGTCTTTAGAATTACTTTTTTAAGTCTCCAGAATTTGCTTTCAACAAAAGAAAAGCATAAGGGTTTAAAATGATGCTGAGTAAATACATTTACTGTATGCGTTTGGCAGACAATTTTATCCAAAGCAACCTTTCAATATGTGTGTGTTCCCTGGGACTCGAACCCATGACCTTTGCAAAGCCCTACTGTTTGCGCTACAAAAACAAATGGCGTTTGTTTTTGAATGTTTTAAATGAACCGAATGTTCTTTTTCAGGTGAACATGAAGAAGAAATAGAAAATAAATCATTGTAAAACCCTTTTGAAACATTTATGGACCAAGAGTGATAAACTGCACTGTATTCCACCGGCCCATTTAGGTTACAGGCGGTTGTTGTTGTGCTAATGAACACACAACCTGCAGGTCTGACACTTTGCGGCGTTTCAAGAACAGTTGGAATTCACTGGCACGTGAACATTCGTTTCGTACAAATGGTCTCTAAATCACATCTGCAGTCTGATGTTGGCCTGCTGTTGTTTTGTGGTTTGTAGCAGGAACGGCCAATTAAAATACTGGAATAACAGATGTCCCTTATTAAAAAAAACAACAACAGAAATCGAACAGCGTGATTGGCCAGTGAGCTAAGTGAATGAGCTGAAACCATGTGCAGGAAAATAATCCAGGCAGATCCAGGGAAAACAAGCGGAGAAGACCCAGGAGAACAGAGAGGCCTAATCTAACATGTCCTTCACTCACAAAGGACACAGGTAAGTGAATTAACATTTCCAGGCTGATGCAAAATATATATGTACATTAAGAGTTACACAACATTTTTTCTTAATTAACTAATTGTCCAGAAAAATAGATAATTATTAAAAGAATCACAGCGAATCAGAAGACATCTAATGTCATTGTACAGTTGTGTGGAGCATGATTTTGGACCAATCGAATTCCATGGGGGCGGGACTCCCTATTGTGATGTCATAAAAATGCAATTCTATGCAGTAGACCGGTCACAACTGATTAGAAAATAGTGTTACTACATAAAAACATTGTGTCTTACCACAATGGTCCCATTAGACTGCATCTGCTGTATCGTAATGGAGGGTGGAGAGGGGCAGCTCCATGATGGAAGGCTACTTTGCTTGTTGACTTGTCGCTTGCTGTGTTTGCCTTCTGTTTTTTTTGTTTCCCCCTCTGTAGCACAAGGAAAGTAATAGAAAAACCAGAGATGAATAACAACCCTTCGTTTGTGAAAACCAAAAATGATCTGGCCAAAAATATCCCTCAACATCTCATACGCAAACTTTTGAAATGTTTTTAAAAACCTCGCCAAAACTAAGACGAGAAAACGGTGAACAGGAGTAACCCAATTCATTTCAGTCAGGCTTATCTGAGTTTCAGCCCGATTTATCTTAATATGTGCTTCAGTCATGTGGTGATTCAACCTAGAGTGACCGGCAGTTTTTTTTTGAGTTTGTGGTTTCCATTTTCCTTTGACAGAATTAAAATAAATTCACTTCTCTTCAAATTACAAAGAGAGAGAGAGAGAGAGAGAGAGAGAGAGAGAGAAGGATGTTAAGAAACACAGCAAACCCTGAAAATGAGTTTCTCATTTTGGCCACATGTCAATCTGTGGGTAGGCACGCCAGGGCGTATTGATAAACACCTTGTATTCTCTAAATCCCCCTTAAACGTCCTTACCCTCTGATAGGGAGCCAAAATGTTTCTCAAAATGGTGATTCAAGCTTGAAACTGAGGGCAAAACCAATATGTTGCGTTTCAAATGTCATGCCAAATGAACCCTCCTTTACCGCTGTGCCATAACTGATTTGTTCGCCCGTCACAAAAAGGAACACGCAAGGATAAAGGTGCGTCTAGCTTGGGCGAAGAATACTAACAATTCTGACAATGGTAAAAATGTTTAAAGAGTTTGAATGAATATTTGTAAACAAGGACAAATTCGAAATGCACCAACCAGACTGAACAAATCTAGACTTCAAAAGTCTGGTTTACGTGAAGACTGGCTGATACGAATCTAAATTTATTGTTCTTGGTTGCTCTACAAGGTCGCAGGACTTCCTTAGACACACAACTGAGGCGCATTCTTGAATATACAAAAGCTTTCTCTGTTACCTGGGCACCCTTGGTTACCTCAGAGGTCTGCAGCTCTCGTAAGCTTCCAGATTCGTCATTACCTTCATCCGATCTCTCGTCATCGCGGGACAGCACGACTGAGAGGGATAAACTGTCCTTAACCCTTTAAGCATTTTTCTCCCAGACATTCCATCATTGAGCCGATACCTTCGACAAGCAAAGTTCAACAGATAAAGGTTACGAAGAACCAACATGACATCATAGTCTTATTGGCATGGAATTTACAATCTTTTCAACAACTTTTTCACTCTTTGTGGGAAACATTTGGCTAGCCCTAATTCAACCTCGGGGGAATTCTGGTAAGACCATGTATGGACCATGTACCGGTGGGTCACAATAAACTGCTTTTCCTTGGACACTGACCACAAGTAACTGCGTCACTCTCCACCCTGTGTCCATCTCAGGCCAATAAGCGTCCTGTCACAAAAATGTGAAGGCAGTCGCAGTTTTGATTTTCGTATTTTTTGGGTGACTTGCAAGGAATGTTGCACGTGTTGAACCATGAAGTTCTGGAGTAAAAAACAAGCTTACTTCTCTAATAAACATCTGATGGTATGTTTTTCACTGAGCTAAAGGTCGTCAGAAGCCACACGAGGGACATGTTTCCTTCAGTAAACAGTTTTGAAAAAGCTGACATCCTGTCATGTGACTTGCTATACGCCAAATATTTCTGTTTTTGTTATTCCACATTGCAGTTACTACAGTTTTCATGACCTCACATTAATTGAAAGACTACATGGAATAAGTGTGAGGAGATTTCAACTGCACATATAACTTAACACGTAAACTGGTGACTAACTCACCTAAACCATTTTAACATTGGGTGCTTGGAGAGCTTTCATTTTGGACTGTCTTTATCTCTTTCTCTGTGTTCTGAAAGTCTTGGCTGGGCACCATAATGGGCTTTGAGTGGGACATGGGGACATGTGTAATCCTCTCTTTATTTACTACTTCCTTATTTCCTCTTCTTTTCCACCAATCAATCCATCAAAAGATGATGGATAATTCTGCTACACTTCTTCATCTACTGAAACATTCCATTCAAATTCTTTTTGCAAAAGTCACACGCAAAGGCCACCCTGAAGAGAAAACGGCAACTGTAGCCATGAGGTTCAGATTAAACCGCTCTCCTGAACATGTCCCAGACTGATGAAGAGGAGGAGGAAGGTATGTCTTACTCCCATTATATGAATCTCTCCAGCAGACAAAGGTTTAAGGGGCTTTACCCAAAGCATGAGGTCAGGATTGCAGTAATCTAGATTGTGAGGGTGAACGGTGCTATTCTGCAGGCTTCACACTTATAGACATTAATCTTTATAAGGTCACCCTTCACTAACAGCTCAGAATAGACCCCGCCTCTCTGGACACTGTGACCACAATGTCCGAACAGGTTCTTTTCTCACCTGCCATCTTACTCACCCGTTACAGTCACACTCAATCCGGATTTCTTAATCTAGATTTTTATTTCTTCAAAGGCGGGAGTGTAAAAGTCATTTTATTAAAACTAATGAATAAATATAATAATAATAAATAATAATAACGCAGCTTGTTTTAGTGCTGCTAGGCTTACTAATAGTATGGTGCATACTATGAATGAACCTCTAGGTTTAAACATCTTTGAAGAGCAACCACTGCTCAAGTTTGCTGGTGTGACCATTTCGAAAAACAAGGTTTAGAGTCTCTGCCAATCACTGTGTTTAATAATCCATCCTACACTAAAGACAAAGGCAGGAAAATTTCCATTGAGGGCGGTAAAAACTGTTAAATGCACTGTCCAGCATCCTGGAATGTAAGAAAGTTTAAATAATAAGGGGAAATTCTCAAACAAATGCTTTGCTATAAACTTGTAGGAAAAGTTGTGGGAATTGTATATGCAAGAGAAAGGAAAGAAAGAAACACATTCACAAGTCACACATACTCGGTTCTGTGGAACTGGGCTTAGTTCACTTGTAGGTCTTGCAGTAAATTCTAGACTTCCTGCCTAATCTGCTGCTGAAAAGGATTTTAAAGGGTCTTCACTTTCAGATTCTGAAGGTGAAACCAGCGGGTCTTTTCTGACAGGCACAGGAAGGGCAGCTCCTTCGCTGAAGGCCCTCAGACTAGCTTTCTCTTCCCAGATTTGTGATTGGATGGTTTGAACGCTGACTCTTCATTCAAAACTTGCTTCACTAAGTATTACAGATGCTTTTAAAAGCACCTTTAAGTACAAAATATTCCATAATAGTCTCTTAAAAAAAGATACGTCTGTAGGGAACAGGCCTATGGTGGATTAATAGGCCTGAGTTAATAATTTATGTGTGTTCAAGACAAACACCACCTCACCTCAGCAGGAGAAACAGACTTTAATCTGCCCTCAGTTTCGGAGATGCACGGCACGTCCTCTGGGCTGGATAGTCGCTGCATCCGTCACTTGAGAAGGCCCATGCGTTCCTTCAATGTCCTCTTCCTCATGGAAAAACCCACTCGGCTCTGGTTTCCCTGAACCTGCGTCTAACAGAATGGAATGACGTAGAACTTGGTTAAAAAAACAGAATTGTACAAATTTTACAAGCGGCACATAACCTTCTATCAACTGTTTTTCCCTTTAGGCAGTCTCCAGTACACATAAAATGGCCTTACTGACCGAATATCGTTTTCTCCACCTTGATGGAGGTCACATTAGCCATGAAATGGGGTCAATAGTTTTAATCCCTGGAGATACAGAAGTGAACACGGTGCAAGAGAGAGGAGGCCAGAGAGAGCTTTCAAGAAAGAGCAGGAGGACCGTTTTAACAGATCCATAAAGTTAAGCATTTGTTTATTTATCAGCGGTCCCAAGCCAGGAAAACTTCAATGGCGTCCAATATTATGTGGAGCGGGGAGTGAAGGAAGGTCACAGGAGACAGCTGTGAGATGTTAAAACATACCGCCTGAGGCCTTATGTAGAAAAAGACAAAAGGACTAGACACAGAGACAATTGCCCTGATCATTAAGGTACTGTGTTAGAGACAGTGTGGCCTAAAAACGAGACATTTTCCCTCATTAGCTTCTTGATAATCTACATCAGTTATTACAGCCAAAGTTTACAGTTTACTTTAACTGCGTTTTTGGTTTAACGATCCAACTTATTAGGGAGAAACCCAAGGCGCTTTCTGGATTATGCAGGAATATTCGTGCCATGTTCTAATTGTGCTTTCTGCCAAAACAATATTTTTAAATCTAGAACAGTCTCTAACCTTGGGAAGTTGCTATGTGGTTGCTTAGGTGTTTCCTGGGCTTGTTAGGGTGTTGCTAGGGTGTTCTGGGTGGTCACTAAGGCATTGCTATGCCGTTGCTAGGGTGTTCTGGGTGGTCACTGAGGCTTTGCTATTCAGTTGCTAAGGTGCTATGAGGGCTTGTTAGCATGTTGCTATGTGGTTTCTTGGGTGTTCTGGTTGGTTAGGGTATTGCCATGCTGTTGTTAAGGTTTGTTACTGAGGGTTTGTTAGTGTGTTGCTATGTGGTTGCTAGGGTATTCTGGATGCAACTTGCTATGCAGTTGCTCATAGAAGTGCCACACTTATAGCACAAGAAACCAAGAAACATTTAAATGCAAAGCAACAATCAAACACATCACTCTGGTGTCCTTCATAGGACTGCTGCTGGTAAATAAAGTTAGCATTGCTTATATTATGTCTCAGTTCCAAAGCATCTGATGCAGTACAGATCTGGCATGGACATACCCCTACGAATCTTAAACGAGGGGCTTTCACAAGCCCCCATATGGTTCTCATCATTGCACAGAGTATCTGACGCTCTCTTGGGTCTCCATCTGAAACACATACAACAACAGTACATGTTACAAAACCCGCAAGATTCATCAACAAAACAAATTCAAAAGACTGAGACCAAACTGTCCCCTCCCATCATTTCATGTCTGTAAGACTAGAAAGTTTGAAGAATGTTGTTGTTGCTCTTTTCCATTCAATGAAAGTGAAAATGACCTGAGATTGTCAGTAACTGTCAGTAACATTCAACCCAACATCTCCTTGTGCGTTTTTCCAAGTAAGCCAAACTTATTTTTAATTTTTTGGTAGAATATTCTTTTTATGACTGTTCTGCATCATTTTAACATCAGTAATCAATTAGGCAAAATCTGTAACGCTGTACGACTGCTGTGCCATAGTTCTCACTCTCTCGTCTCACCTGTTATTACCTGTGACATCTCTGCCTGCGATGGGGGACTGACAGTGGGCCCTTGAGCTGTCCGTTTCGGGCCCTTTGTGGGACGTCCATTTACTCTAGCTGGGCTGATTTTTATTGGCTGTTTGATCAATGTAAAACTGATTTTTCCATGCACAGTTCCTCTGAGAATGTTATTCGAGCAGGTGCGTGTATCCGGGGATCTGCAATGGAAGTATGACATGGATTCAGATACAAAGTGCCATTATGTTAGTAATGTTAACAGTAATTATTAACAGTTCTGTAGCCTAAGTATAAAATGTATGACGACAAATAAAGCCAAATTCACTGCACTTTTGTGTATATGATTTGACAGCATGTCAGCTTTAATGGCTTGTTTTGTGGCATACATGAAACTTTTCTAGTGTCAGCTGAATACAATAAGCCTGTTTTTCTCAAGGCATTACAGGCACAACAGTCCAATAAAATATGATTCATGGACAGTGTTTCAGAGACAGTGAGCTCTGGTGTGAGTCATATGGGGATGTTCAGCTGATTACGTAAGCATCATTGTAAGCACATTGCATGTACACAGAGTCATGTCAAATGGAGACATGCACAAACAAAATATCTAACAATTTACATTTAATAAACAAGATATTTTTTACATTTACACACGCATTGTCATGCAGTTGGCAGAGCATTCTGGGGTATTGTTTATTTTAAGTGCCTATAAAATTTTGTTTTCTAGATATGGTGTGAGTTCTTCGATTTAAGTCAGTGGGATTTTAACCAGTTTTATTATTAATCCAGTGACATTTGCCTGGGATCTGGAGATTGTTTAAATCCACAAGACTATGAATGAGCAATAGTAATAGTAATGCCTGCTTTAGCAAACGCCGGTAAATACAAACTGAATAAATAGCGCCATCTAGTGGCTATTTAAATACCAGCAGTTACTGATAAAACAAACTATCAATTAAAGAATCCACAAAAGCGTGTAACCTCACTGTTTCACCCTTCCGGCTGTTTTGAGAGCATATTTCCATTGGTAAAACCGGATCTATGACTTGTTCTACCGTTATGAATGACAGAACCCCATTGAGACAAAAAGGGGACATGTTTTTAATATGGAGCAGAAAACACACCCCATTCACTTAATTTACATTATTAATGTAAATAGACTAATTTTTATCAGACACATACAACATGTTGCTTTATATACACATTCTCATGGCTGGGGATTTTGGAGCTATAGATAAGATGCAATCTGAATACACTGTTCCTAAACAGAGGCGTTTCAGTTACAAATTCTCAGCAATGCCCATTCAGATCCCAGCACAGATTAGTAGCATATGCTTGCTTTAAAAAATACTAGTCAAATCAAAGTCAAAATAGTCAGGTCAAAAACTTTTAATGAAATACTCTTAAGATCATTTATCAGTTGCCTATGTTCTTTTGTAACTACACATATTCTACTGTTATTTTAATGCAGTTAACATTTTTATATAGATTTTTATATGCTGAAAATCATTGTTATAATACTACTAATCCCCAAGTCAGATTTACATGCATTTGAGCTAGAATCATATATAATCACAATAATTGCTATAATCAAAAGCCTAGATCCTGCAGAGATGCACTCCTGGGACAATAACATTATCTAACCTTGCAGCCTATTTGTTTAACAAGCTTCACAAATGATATAATTACAGCACACGCTTCTCTGAGACTCGTTTTATAAAGATCAGACATGGGCGCTGTACTGGCAACAGCGCAAATAACACGTTCTGTTAAGCAGGCTGTCAGTAAGTAAAGCAGTAAATTAACATTTCTGTTGATGTGACGATGCGCTTCCGTCTTTTTCTTCTTCTCCTGCTGCTGTTGTGGCGGGTAAATAATCTGATTTTCTATAGCGCCTTCTAGCGTACTGGCAGCGTGAAAAGATTTCATCAGCTTTTCTTTTTATTTGAACGTCATATTTTACCATTATCCCACATCTAAACGTACTATCTTAAAATATGGGAAATTTTATAACTTGTTATCTAAACAAAAATAAAAAATAATCATGACCCATTTTGCCCTTTTTCCTCGAAAAGATTAATTCAATGATCAATGTTATCGATTTTTACTTTCATTTTTACTGTGTCGTTTCCAGTACAGCCAGCTGAAGGCCAATCTTATTTTAACTCAATTGTATATAGTAAACAGTGACAACAAACATAATTTGGATACTTAATGAATGTCAAATGCAAAGGATAACAATAGACAAATACATTTAATGTAATAGATAACAAACTTCATTTTCATAATTCATTTACAAAAAAAATGAAAACCATGTACATGAGCACTTTTTATATGTCTTATGTCACAAATCTAGCCAATGTAGCAGTTTATTCTGGGCAAGAACCACCAATTTGGTTTCGGTTACACAGAAAAGGCTAAATGTATTAGATGACAGAAGTCATCCGGGTACGAAGGGAGGGTCTCAAAGTGTGTCCTGTTTCCAGTTTATCCAATATAAACTTCCCTTGGATGTCTGGTTGAGCAGGAAGCAGGTAGACTCCAGTATGAACTTTGGTAAAATATTGTTTTGGTGATTCACCCTAAAAGGTATCAAATTATACCTGCACTAATGGCTTCAATGTACAATAAATCATTTTGTGTTCATTGATATTATTGCTGCTGGTGCCACATTGCTGAGACTTATAGAGACTATGTTGGTCTGTGTTGGTCTCTATTTTGCAATAGAGTCTCTAGATGTGCAAAGCTGGTAGAGACATACCCCAAAAGACTTGCAGCTGTAATTGCAGTAAAAGGTGGCTCTACAAAGTATTGACATAGGGGGGCTGAATTCAAATGCACACTACACTTATCAGATTATTATTTGCTTAAACTTTTATATCATTTTCTGTATATCATTGTAAAACTGTATATCATTTTCGTTCCACTTCACAATTATGTGCTACTTTGTGTTGGTCAATTACATAAAATCTCAATAAAAAAACATTAAGGTTTGTGGTTGTAATGTGACCAAATGTAGAAAAGTTCAAGGGGTATGAATACTTTTGCAAGCATTGTATAGTAGGAACTGCCTTTTCCCACAGATTAGAACAGGAACTGCCATTCAAGTGACTGTCAGCTAAGCCAAAAAAAAGAAGTAAATTTTTTTTAAAACATCAGCTTGTTTCAGAAGTGACTATTAACAGTGTGAAATATGTATTTAGAGCTGATAATGTCTATGCAGAGTAGAATCCTTTATTGTTTTAAATTAAATAGATAAATATGACTTCTGTGTCTTCGCTGCTTCTCTTGTTTCTACTCTAAATGTGAACAAATCTCTTCAGCCATGTTCCAACATTCAGACTCAATTACTCAATCTCGCCCATCAAATCTGTGTCCAAATCAATAGACTTTAGTTTAAATGATTACATTACATTCAAAAATGGGGACTGTTCCCTAGCCTGCTGCTAATTTATCCTATAACAAATGATAGATTATGGTCTGTGAACACACAATTTCTACGCTGTTGGCTTGGTCGGTATATTCTCAGCTTTAAATAATAAACAGAAGGTGACATTTAAAACAATATGACAAACTGCTCCATACAAAATACTAACAATATAATGCTATAATAAGATTACCAACGTTAAGAAGTCCACAAACAGCATGAAATAAAAGCACGACTGCAGAGTCTAAGAATAAACACAACAGAACAGGATGAGACAGGTACAACAAACAATATGATTACATCACTGAGAATCAACATTCCAGATGCACGATACAACGTATGCCATTGAAGCCCATCTGGACACACAAGAGGTTAAACAGTGAGTCTGTCTGCACACACACGCACACACACGTTCGGTTTCTAGGCTTTAAAAAAAGCAGTAAAATATTGACACTTGAATTAAATTAGCTGACAGGAAAGATCTGGTGAACTTAAACACCATCTTCATTTCTATTGGTAGTTGCCTAAAGTTTACAGTCTCTATGATTTTGTATTTTTAAAACATTGTTGTGTAACCGGACATGGCTACATCGCTATGATCTGAGCCTGGGCGACATGTCAGATAAGGGGACTTGTATCTTATCTGGAAACAGAATTATGTCTTCAGTATGAGACATGAGGGTTTTCGGATGCACACATTCCAAAAAACACTGAGATATGCACTCGGTAGCACTTAAAAGTATTCGTTTCTAGCAATTTGAACCTTTCTGGTTACCAGTTAAACAGCATCTTTCTGAAACTCCATCTTCCAAAGTCACATTAAAATACAGAAAGTATTTCTAATAGACTAATGGACTTCTTTTTTATTTTCTTTTTATTTATTTTTTAAATAAAATAAGCCACAAGAAATAAAACATAACAAACAAATTTGTCAGCACCTCTGTGAGTTATTATAAATATCTACATAAATATAAATAGCTGTACTGATCTGGATCTTGCTTTATTAAACTTAGCCGAAGAACATTTCATATTAACTATATGGCACATATTCATTAACAATTGTTTTGACATATCTGTATTAGTAGCACACCTCATTGCTAAGTGACATTTGAATGTTTGTCAAAAGTTTGATTTTTATCATTTTGTAGTGCATAAGAGTAACAATAAATCATAGTGGATAAATAACCACAATTATTAGTGAATAATAGGTGCATTCCAAGGAAACAGGAAGATGATCTTATAAATATTCTTTAATGAGAAAATTCAGGAACTTTGGAAAATTCAGGGTATATTTATATACACAAAAGGAAGTAAGGGAACTGAACAAGACACAGGTGCAAATAATCAAACACCAAACAAAAAAAGGAACAGAAGCAAACAGAACTAAAGGTTAAACAGAACAAAACCATGACAGTACTTTCCCCTTGGCGTCTAGGCGATGCCTGGTGCCGTATAACAAAAGCAACAGAGAAGAAGAAGAGTCCAAGTGAAGGTGTAGGGTGGGGGGGATCAAGGTGAGGATCTAGTATGACCTCTCAGCAGAGCCTGGGGGCTGACCTAAGGAGGCGGAGCTGGCAGAGATGTGGATCCAGGCGGAGCCGATGAACCAGGGCAACATTGATGACCTGGAAGTCCATGGTGGAGCCATTGGCTCAAGGTGGAGACAGGGGCCTGGCAGATTGGGGCAACACAGGAGGGAGTGAATACCATGGTGGAGCCGAGGGAGCACAGAGCTAAGGTGGAGCTGAAGGGCTGATGGGGTGAATAGAGTGGAAATGGGGTGGGCAGGATACGGAGTAGGATCGAATCATCCAACAGACTCATCAGGGTGGACAGAAGGGGAGTGAGTTCAGAAGAAGGGATATGGACAGAGGCTGGTTCCACAGCAAAGTTGCTGAGTGGCTCAGGGGTGAACAGACCAGCAAGGGCACACTCCTAAAGGGAATTAATAATCAGCTCTTGACTTGAGACAATGTAGCTGACTCTGGCTCTGAAATGGACACTGTAGGTGCCTCTGGCTCACTAAGTGGAGGTGGCTCACACTTGTGGTCCACAGTGGGCTCTGGGGGAACAGAAGCAAACAGATTGGAGTAGTGCTTAGAGTCTCTGGATTGAGTTCAGCAGTAGGTGAAGGTAATATCCCAGAATTGGTGTGAACCAAAAAACAGAAAGAAGAAAACAGAACAGAAAGGGAAAACATAACAAAATCATGACATGTGACGCAGAATGATGTTTGATGTTGTGATGATGCTGCAGTGTGGCGAGCTGGACTTCCTCTTGTTAGTCTGAAACCAACAAACAGAGCTGAGACAGCATGTGACCATTAATTGGGGTTTTATTGGTACCACAGTATGAGATTCAAACACAAATATTCAGTGCAATATAAACATCTATTTATAAAAAATGTCACTGTTGATGAGTTAGGATTTTAGTACTGTATGAACACAGCAATATTTCCAAAATTTAGCAACAGCACCAGACTACACCTCATTGGTGAGTGTATTTATTGATCAAATCATATTAATATAGACTTAATTTTATTAGACAAATATTTAAGTCTGTAGTTGTTCTAGTTGCTGTCAAGTTGCTCTCAAAAAAACCTTTTATTCTGTCCCATAATGGCTGCTGACTGAACTGGCTGAGCTTAAAAGGGTGTGAACACTTTCTGACAGAACACACACGCTTTGAGATTGCTTTGCTTTATATTTGTGGCAGAAGAATATTAAAAATGGATTTGTTTTAAATGTTTGTGCAAAGATGGTGATCAGAAATGTAAATTTGAGGATATACACTAAATACACTTAAAAAAACTTTTAAAAAGGTGTTGTTTTAATATTGTTTTGAAACTGTCAAGCTGTTTACATTTTACCTCTTTTGTACATGAGTATACATAGTCATTTTAATTAATAATGAGGAATCTTTTTATTATTATTATTATATTATATTACAATAATAACACCAACAACACCTTTTACAATATCACATTGTGAAAATCCTTTTAAACAAATCTCTGAATTCAAAGACATTATATTACTACTGAATTAAAATAATATAATTTTCTTTGTGCAGTTTGTGTCCTTTGTGTGTCCTTTTTAACATGCATTAAGCCTAAGACTTAAAATGTATGTATAGCTTGAGAGCACATATTACAGTTGCAATGGTATGCAAACACATGATGATTGAGCACCACTGTGTATGTCTCTCTGAGTTTACTTTCACTTTGTTACATTAACCAGAATTTTATCTCTTCATTTATAGCCAAACACTTCGTCCAATCAGAGGTGGACAAAAACAGTATATACTTCCTGATTTTGGGTTGGGATGAGAACAGTTCCAGAGGTCCTATTTGGTAGCAAGTGATTTATGCTGGAAATCCAATGACAGTGTGAGTATTTGACATATTTGCTGATATCTGCAGTGGGCAACGGCTGTTACAGGTATGTGGAATTAGTTACTGTGACAGGGATGAATGTACATTGTATTATAATTTAATACATAATCATGCTGTACATGACTTTAATTTACAAAACTAACTTAAGACACGTTTTAAATTGGTTTGTGTGATGGGGTTGTGAATATATTAAAAAAGCTTATATATATATATATATATATATATATATATATAATATACAAAAAAGCTTACTCAATCAGATGACAGAATATGAGATGATAGTAATTATTATAACTATGGATTATGTATACATTTTATACATCAATGTACAAATTCTGTAAAGTCCACAAGGAATTTGACTTAGTTCTTAAATAATAAAAACTAAAAGTATTTAATTACAACAGAAATAATACATGTTTATCAACAACATGTGATTTAGTGTTAGACTAAGTTAGTGCTTTATTTGTTATGTCTATTGTAGTTTGTGATATTGTCATGTTTAAGTTCTATTATGGGCCAAAAAATGCTGCTGTCATTCTCATTGTTTTGTGAATGTGAAATATTTTAGTTTGAGACAATAAATGTGTAACACAAGCTGGTATAGAGAAGGCAAAGTGCTTTATTATTTACAAAAGATAATAAAAAATAAATAAAATAGCCAGAAAGTAATATGAGATTAATCCACAAAAAACAGAAGAGCAATGGGCTTCTGGCATGTATTACTTTAAAACATAATTTTACAAACTAGAATTGAAAAACCAATCCAACTGCAATGATTAAACCTTCAGGCTTAATTATTGGGCAGGCAAAAATACAAGACAGTTGCCTAGAAAGCAATGACAAACACAAACCTCAAAACCAAAACTGTAATAGTACTGTGATTAACAAAACATAATACACAATACAATATTTACAATACATTACAATATTTGCAACTGGAAATGCACAGCATTTCCAGTTTGTTTGTGCCTTGTTAATGTTTGTAACAAGGCACAAACATTATAGTAAAAAAAGTGATTTTTTTAATAACACAGATTTTAGCCCTGCTGCTGAAGCAAATTCTAATTAATAAGCAATAACTTATCACTTATTACTACTATAAAAATACAGTGCTGGTGTTTAAAGTAGTTTAAGCTATTTCCTCAAGTTCACCTGCTCATTTAGTCTTAAAAGAAAAAATCTGAGCAAATCTGGTCAGAAGAAATTAGATAAACTAGAACAGAGATGTTGGGGTACAGCATGGATGCTGGAAAAAATGATTCAAGATAGGCAGCTGCTTATGTACTCTTATGTGATAATTGACACGGACAAAATAATCAGGCTCCTCCCAGAAATGTTAAACAGTCCTAAGAGTCCACGTGCCACCAAATCATGTGATAAAGCCACATGGTGTCTTCATGCCTATGCTGAAGCAAATACTAGATCCATATGCTAGTGAACTGTACAAACCAAAATACAATTTTATCTTTAGTCCGGAGCTCTGAGAATTCCTACTGATCTTGATTAGCTCATTCAGCTGTATTTGATAACTGTGGGACTCTGACGAATTTAGATTCCCTACATTTAAATTTCTTATATTTTAAACAGAGAAAGATACTTAACAGCAACAGAACAGAAATCACAGACAATAATATCCATATTATATTTGTTTTTCCTGCTTTGTTTCCTCCATCGTCTGCTGGATGCATATCTTCTGCTTGTGTTATGTCTACAGAAAAATAGTTAAGAAAAAACATCATGGCTTCAGATAAGGCAACATACAACTACATTCAACTTCAAACATTTAGACAATCCTGTATTACACTCAGATTTTAAAGCTGCAATCCATAACTTTTGCTCTATCGCCATCACTGCTTGAAACATAAAATAAAGGCTTGCAAAGTTTTTTTTACGAGTGTTGTTATTCAGATCTGCTCCTCTGCGCAGATGAATCTGATGGTTAGATACATGTTGAGCCACTGAAATGCCTTACCTGTATCAGTATACCTGTATAATGCCTTACCCCTCATCAGATAAATCTATCTGCATCAGTTTTTGCCGCAGCTGTCAAAAACCCTGCCGATATTTACTTTCATTCTAGCATGAGCTCCGTCCCTTTCTGACCACAAGTACATATTCTAAGCACCTGCTGTATGAACAAGCTATAAAAACTCCAACAGCCTCAGCGCACACACGCAACATCGTAGCCGGTGTCGTCAATTCATGCTACTCATCGAGATGCGCTACCCTCGCCTTATTGGGGGTGTGGTAAGGGTTAGCTGCTGTTTGTACGATGGATAGCACAATCTAATAAGGAAGCAGATTGTCATAACACCTGTTCATCTTCTTACCGTTTACAGACGTAATGTAACCACACAATGACGAGAAATCGGACCAGACAGCTAAAATTATAAATCATTATTATAAACTCACCATTGCAAATCAAGGCGAGGTAAAAAGAAAACTTAAAAAT
Organism: Botia almorhae; assembly: GCA_036877575.1. NCBI lineage: Eukaryota > Metazoa > Chordata > Actinopteri > Cypriniformes > Botiidae > Botia > Botia almorhae. The sequence continues at coordinate 135,243 of JAZGTJ010000329.1, forward strand.
ATTACGTACTAGCTCAATATCTGAATTGTTCATTTTTAACCAGAAATGTTATGGATTTCAGCTTTAAATAAAAATGTAATGTAACATAAACCAGTTTTTACACACCATTAACACGCAGTTGTATTTTTACAAGTTCAGATGGATGTGTGATGAAGCACTGGTACTTTCCTTCATCAGTGTGTGTAAGATTTATGAGTCTGAGTGAGAAGTTTCCTTTCTCATACTCCTCAGGGAAACTTTCAGCTCTTCTCCTGTACTTTGGGTCTTGATCATTTAATGAACATTTGCCCTCCGTTATGTCACACACATTAAGTAGGTTATTGTATCTCCAAAGCACCAAAGTGTCTTGACGTTTCTGCTTAGTATTACTTAAGGAACATGGCAGGACAGCAGAACCTCCAATAACACTCTCAACTGTGACCTGCTGATATACTGAAATAAGAGAAAACTTTAAGTATAAACACAATCGTGCATTTAACATGTGGCATGAATTCATCTTTTAAATTTGGGTTGTATCAAAGTAGTTGCTCACCTTCATCAGCAGTGCACATGTGTATCAGAAGTTCAAATGCAAAGATTAAGTAACAACTGCAAAAACAGAAAAACAAGTTAATGTAAGTTTCCTGTAGGTCAGCTAGCATAGCATAATTTTTCTCATTAACTGCACAAACACAGAATGTTGACACTAGTTAAAATAGCTTAAAACTTCTGAAAAGGATCAAAACACACTGGAACAAAACATCATTCTTGCACATATATAAGCAATATGTTTAAATTCCACAAGCAATTATTATTACAGAAACTCGTACGGTTTGCTAACCAGCAAACAGCAATCAAAAACAAATAAAACAAATTAACAGAGTAAACGACAGTTATAACCTTTACCTCAACTTTTTGTAATTCATGTTAATCGACGTCCAATTACTTTAAAGTGGACCAAACAAAAATAAATAAGCAAACTACATTAGCATTTTAATGCGAACACCTACAACAAGTGGGTAACCATCTATATCGGATCTCGTTAAACATACCTAACTATCATGGTATTGCAATACTATAAATATATAGTAACATCAATATATAATATCAAATAGCTATACGAAATGAAGGTAAAAACTACTGCTTTGAAAACGAAACTTCATCGATCAGACTTCCGCAACAATAAGGACTTTACGTCACGTTACGTCATGTTAGACGTTTCGCTTTTAATTAGTTTTTATTTTTGTTTTCAAGCTCAGATTAGTTTTAGTCTTAGTTTAACCGTTTTGTTGTTGTCTTGTTTTTAGTTTTTATTTGTCAAGGCGAAAATTAAAACGTAAAAAAAGATGGGGAACGCACCCTCACTTTCATTGTAAAAAAAGTGCCACAAGAGGGCCCTGATATCTTGCGCTGAACACAGAGATATAAAAAAATATATTTTTCCTTTTTTTAATTTAAAACTTAACTCAAAATACAACAATACAGTGACGACAAGTTTAAGACAAGTTTAAAACAAGTTTTCCTTCATGTTTAGCAGGTTTCCTACTACAGGTTTCCTCTAACACTGCATCTACTCAAATAATAATATAATAAAAGCTATTGCTGAACAAAATCGGACCTTGGCCTTTTTTCACAGTACAGTGAGAGTGATAAAAATAAATAAATGAATGAATTTAAATAAAAATAAAGAAATCCCATAAAACAAACATTTCAACATTCTTGTGGAGGAGACCATTTGACACTGTGACCGCAAGCTGATTTTTCAAAGATTGAATTTTGGGTGCCAGCTCAAACTTTCCAAGGTTAAGGAATACCTGCTGGATAAAAAGGAAAGTGTTTTTCATACATTTTGGGTAGTCCAAGTGTAGGGCATAAATCAGTCCGAAAAGAAGACAGAAGGACAGAGGCAGGTTGTCTGGTTCCATCACTGAATTGCCTTCCAAGATGATGCACACTCTGGAAGGGTTTAGCTGTGGACTTTCTGCATTGACGCAGAGGATTCCTATTGGAGTTTGGTGGTATGAGTCTTCATCAGTGACATCCTAACAAAACATAAATAAATAATATCATGCCAGTTAAATAATTCTTTGTTGTTTTTTAAATGTAAAAAGAAAAAACAAGTGAGTCATGCACAAAACAGGAAAAATGTTCTATAGCTGCCAAGCTACATTTATGGCAGTTTTACTACCAATACTTGTAATGTATAAATGCAATTATGGTAAAACTGTTCATCTGTTCTTCAAACTCAAAATACATTGGTCAAGGTTTT
>JAZGTJ010000330.1:0-137421 GCA_036877575.1 Botia almorhae
GTGTATCCATATATATATGTATATATCTGTATGTATAATATTTATTTACTCTTGGTCTTAAAACAGCTCCCCAGCTGTTCAGAGAACTGTACTCTCCCTATTTTTGTTGTGCTTTTTATCGGTTGCCTTGGCAGCATTTGTGATGTCACAGTGCAAGCATGAGTCCTCCACCTACAAATCTGTCCAAGCAAAGTAACATTAAAAGAATATTCAAGTTCATCAAAGGCGACAATGGAAAATAGTGCTGCATAAGCTACATATGAGTCGATGGAGTGGGGTATATAATCAGCTCGCCTTCATTCAGTTTAAAAGCCCCATAAGAAATCTTGACTTAATGCTTGTGATATTTTAAAGGAAACTTCCAAAGAAGGATGGGCGGGGGCTCTTGTTTCAAGGGTAGTAGCATTCAGGTAATTACTCATGTGGGAGGTGTGGTCACCTTGTCCTCCTGTGTCTGAGTAATCTCAAGAGATGGTCTCAGAGACCAGAGACTCATTCTGTAGCTCATCTGTTGAGATAAACTCAGAGATCTCCAGACATGTGTGAGTCTGTGACTCACACACACAACCACAGACTGCAGAATTCCACAAGTCCCTTGACTACCAATTATTGTGTAATCACCTTCTGTATAGACACACACTCATAACACACTTCAGTTCTAGGAATAAAGATCGCATGCGTTCACAGGACACGTGTTCTCACATAGGCTACATGTGTTCAAGTATATTAGACATTAGTACATAATCCTGATTTTGGCCCTCCAGTGACAATGTTTTTGGCTACTACCGACCCATCTAACAGGCAATATTCTTAGAATGTTCTTTCAAAGTTATCTAAAACATCCTTGCAGCAACGTTAGTAGAAGTTTTTAACGTTATATATCATATATCAAAACGTCGTTCTTCAGTCGTTGGCGTAACATTTTAAAAATGTGACCGAATTTAAAAGGTTTGAAGAACGTACTTATAACAAACAGTAACGTTAATGCAATGCCCGAAAAACTAGATGTTTTGAACGTTTCTAGAATATTTAAAACATTTTCAATGTTTTGAATTTAAGGAAAGGATGTGACGTGACATGAGGTCAAGTATGGTGACCCATACTCGGAAATTGTGCATGCATTTAACCCATCCAAGTGCGCACACACACAGTAGTGAACACACACACACCGTGAACACACACCCGGAGCAGTGGGCAGCCATTGCTGCGGTGCCCGGGGAGCAGTTGGGGGTTCTGTGCCTTGCTCAAGGGTCTCACCTCAGTCATGGTATTGAGGGTGGAGAGAGTGCTGGTAATTCACAATCTCCACCTACAATCCCTGCCGGACCTGCAACTCGAACCTGCAACTCGAACCTGCAACCTTTGGGTTACAAGTGCGACTCTCTAACCATTAGGCCACGGCTGCCCCCAAAAGGAAACATTAATTTAAGGAAACATTAGGGAAACGTTCATACAAACTAAAAGTGTTAGCTGCGTTAGACTTGCCTGATTTCAGCAATGATCCAGTGAAGATATTTTTGGCTACCGTCCATCAGCACTTGTTAAAGCCCCTATTCTTGTACAGTACATGCACAGCCTCTGAGACACAAAAGCATCAGAGCAACAATCCACACGAAAGCCTTCACGCAGAGCCTATGCAGAAAAAATCTCATCCACATGACCTCATCTTTCCTGTCATTCTAAATATACATTTGCAGTAGCAACATTTTGTCCAATGATACTATGAGATAAAATGGTTCCTTGCATTATGTTGCGTTACCTGTAAACTGCTTCTTGTTGTCTTTTGTGTGGCTTTAAATTTGTGAAATGTACAACCTTCGCTCCCCTTAAGGTGCCAGACGTTGAGATGCACAGCAGACATAATACATGTAGCGTCTAGAATTTAGAGTCTCGCAGGTAATTTGAAGAGTAACTTTTTGGGAGTGGAGAGGCTGACTCACAGCGGCAGACGGCGTACTTCTCTGGCCGTTTATCTCCCTCTGATCTGTGTGTGCTCGAACCTCTCCAAGATGCTCCAAGATGAACTTTTGACCCCTCTAGTGTTCGTAGGGTATGTGTTTGTGCTTCAGGAAGTTTTATGGAGTGAATGAGGACAGAATAGATTCAGATTTCTCTGTTTCTTAGGATCAAAGTTCATTATATGATGCCGTAATGTGGCTACGTGTATTTGCACGTATGTACGTGACAGACAAACCTGTTCAATGCTGTACACATTGAAATTTCAATGCTTTATAGATACAAATCTAATTAAAAATAGTTTTAGAATAATTATAATAAATAATTCATTCTAAAACATAAGGTTTAAATGATAAATGATAAATAATTATTATAAATAATTTAGAATTAGAATTCCAGTGTGAACGGATCTTTTGACCAGTTCCCGTCTGTATAGTGTGATTAAAACGGCAGAACTGCACATATTTTACTGTAATTATGGTTACTGTGATTATGTGAATAATCACATTAAAATAATCACTATGTAAACACAGTCCCTGGTTTAATCTCTCACTGTGAGTCTGAGTAAATGTTGTTTCTAAGCCTCACGTATACTGGGTAAATCAACTTACAGTTTGATTTTATTTATGCCAAAAATGTCGAGCAGCTATATTACCTAACATGGCTCATACACAGAAGCACATGTAGCTATAAACATGCAACCTAAACGTGAAAACCTTGCATGTTAGAAAACTTGCAGACACGTTAAATTATTAAATAAGAATCATTATTTTCACTTACCGACCTGCATGTTTGTGCAAAAATTTACACGCAGATCACACACAACTTACTTTACTTACTGTAAATCTGCCAGTTTGTGTCAACTATGGAAATAGGCAGAATTATTTTGCGAAGCATTTGTTATGGTGAGATCAAAACGATTATAATTCACTGTTTAAATACTGTCAGCATAATTGTCATATAATTAAGTCAAATTAATAAAATAGGTATTTTTGCGATCAGAAACTGTTTCCGCGCCCCTAGGGGTCATTTTACGCACTACTGTTTGGGAGCCGCTATAAACAATTACATTTAAGATGTACATGGAACTCCAGTCCGAGTTTAAGCCAGTGACTCGAACAGCTGGAAGCTCCCTCTTCACACCCCACTTTCCCAAACAGAAGCCTTCACAACGAGTTCCCTATAGCCATACAGCCAAATTTGGCTGCCCATGTAAATCCCTTGAGCAGAGACTGAATCAGCTAAAACAACACGCACTAATTCCAGTGGATGGGGTGGCGTTTTCCCCAGCTCCATGCGCCTTGACAGAGTCAGTCAGACCCAAAAATAGAGTTTGCTCAGTGCACAAGCTTGCTTGCTTACTATAAACAACATTTATTAAAGTAAAAAAATGACTCACATCCTGTTTCATACTTACACGTGGTATTCATATTATTGCTTTAAATATTTCGATGACGGCGTTTGTTCACATTCACATCTCCAAATGACAGGCGCGCAGAAGCGTTATCGCTATTTAAACTCTATATACTCGATACTCGAGGCTGTGAAATGTCTCCGTTTGAAGGCAACAAGTTTAGAGATCGTTGATCGGTAGATAACAGCCTTTGAAAACAACTCTTACATTGTTTAAAGGGTTAATCATTCATTCGGCTGTGACAGCTATGCAAAGAGTCCTTAAAGTGGACGGATAAACTTTTGGACAGGTCACCAAAGTCGCATATCACATCGCGCGTCTCAAAACGACCTTACTAATTCCTAAAGTATATCAACAAGTTATTAACAAACTAGTATTGTTGTAAATATTGAGAGTGAAACATTCGTCTCTCTTTGTAAATGCGTTGCGTTTATTGTCTTACGTGTTTTCCGAAACACTTTCTCTTATTGTTTTAACCAAACCATATATCCCAATGTGGCACCGCTATACCTCTTTGTGAGCTGTACTCGTAGCTCCACCTCCACGGGAGTCTGTCACGAGTGGGACAAACGAACGCCCTCCTCCTAATACCCCTTCAATTAAGCAAGAGGGAGGACGCAGAAAGGGGAGACGGAGGCAGATACGCACAGGCGCGCAAAAACGCAAGGGAAAATAAGAGTCCATCTGGTACGCTTCGCTTGGGCACGAGATTGGTGTATAGCAGCGTCTTCGGCGCACGTTCTCTGGAGGTTCCGTTTTCTTTGAGTTGTTGTTTAATAAAATTTGTGGATTCTGATATATTGATTACTATGGGCTCCAAGAGGCACCGTTCAAAGACCGCGGCGGCGTTACGCTACACGATCAGCTCTCCAATGGGACTTTCACTGCTGGTTCTTCTACCCTTGTCTGTTGCCTTCAACTTGGATGTGGAAAGCCCGGCGGTGTATAAAGGACCCATCGGCAGCTATTTCGGCTATTCTGTGGACTTTTACATGGTCGGAACAAGGTAGGGTTACTACTTTGAGCGCACACATTGCAAACATGGGAGAAGTTGGAGATGACACAAAGAAAAGTTCAAGAGATCTGCTTACTGCTCATTTCTCCACAGAGATTTGTTACATTAGAAGAAGAGTCAAAGTTTGTTTGGTGTTAAACAAATGATCTAAACATGTTATCTATACTGATAGAACACAACTTTATATAAACGAAGACACTTTATCAGTCACTACAAAGTTTTGATTTGTCATTAATACAAAATACTAGTTTATTTTTATTACTGTTTAAGAAAAGCTACTATTTGATTTGTATTTATTGGGAGTGCTGCCTTTATTTCAACGCGTAAAACACAATTGTAAAGTCAGTTCATTCATTGGTCCAGAGCTGGGGGCAATGAAACCAGGGGTATCCCCCAAATGTTGTTTACAGTCCCAGCCGGTGTGTGCACTGCCATGCAGATCAAAGCATATCATCACAGCTGTGGATCCGCAGTCCACGGTGCGCTTCAGTGTTTGTGTAACTGTAAAGTGTGTGTGTGTGCGTGCGTGCGTGCGACGATACAGTGGCTGTTGCTAACGGTTTTGTATATTCAGAGACATGAGTGTAGGTATTAGTGATGTCATAGTGTGGTAAAGAGGATATAAAAGGACAGCCCTCTTCATAGAGAAAGATCACCAACTGCATGTGTTATGACCACTTAAAGTCTACAGGCTGGTAGTCAAGGGGATAATCTCTAACCACTCAGAGATGACCTTTACTAGATTATAAATACCCCGTGGACCGTTAGACGTCTCTGCTGTCTTGCTAAAATCTAGATTACTCTTTCACGAGTCATGCAAATTACTTTACTACCTCTGCTAGTATGCTAGCATTGTGCTAGCAATGACAGGGTCGTGGGTTCGATTCCCAGATAGTGAATAGACTGCGGCGTGTATACTTGAATGCACTGTAAGCCACTTGGGATATGAACGCTGACATCAGATGACATCCTTTGATGTCCATTTGGTCTCATGTCAGGTGATGCTTGTTTGAGTTTGATGTGTAGTTATTGCTCCTGATTTTCTTCTTTGTTGAACTGCTGATTCTAGATCAGGTGTATCTGCTTTTGTGCTTAATAATATTACTCTGAAAGCTGCTGTTTCGTTTTATACACCTGAAACACACATCTGACTGGTGAAGGGCTGATGAACAGAGCAGCTGTACTCAGAGATGTAATCTGACTTTGATTGTTAGTCAAGCCTGCATGTCCACATAATCACCTTTAACCTGCAGATATAATCTTTATGGTGATCAGTCTAAAGGGAAATCACAAAGAGAGATCATTCAATCACAATACAATCACATGAAACTTTTCTCTGAGCCCCAGGTTGTATTGCTGTGCGTTACTGTTTAAGCTTCAGACCGTTGTGTGATCGCAGTAATTAACTCGCTCCTGCCCTGACTGGAACGCGCCACAATCGGCGTTCCCATCTGTGTTTTTGTCTGCTGGATCGCGTCTAGCCACGCACAGCTGTAGAGTGGCTTTAGTCAGCGCACGCTCACGCTGGCTCCAGTTTCCACCTGAGTGTTGCTTTCAATGAGTCTTCTTGTCTTCCTCATTTGTCTTTGTGTCTTTCTCTTTCTTTCTCTCAGTCATTTTGGTTGTTGCCGACACTCTTTAGGTTAGACTTTCGGTTTTTGTTGCATTTCTCTGTACCTGAAGCTACAGTTTTTGCACTGATGGCCTGTGAATTAAAAGTTCAGAAGCATTAGGTGATTTTTCAAGTATGACTCACTGTGGAATGACTCAGAGAAGTGTGTCTGCGATCAACCAATGAATGTGCGTGTCTCAGATGATGTCATTTAGCACTTGCGAGCTGTGCAGTCGCAGCAAGGAGCAGTTAGCTGCGCGATGACTTCATTTGAACTTCTCACATCCCTGAGTTCCTCATCCTCACAGAGGGCCTCCAACGAGAAGCTAAGCGAGGGGGTGGCGAAATGTACGAAAGTTTTCCTCCCAGACTTTCCTTAGACTTTAGTACTTCTTAATTTTCTGTCGCAGTATGTGATGCAATATTGTAACAGAGTAGCCCAAGTAATTCAAAAGAAGAAACCCATTGTAAATTGTTGTATTCAGTGCTTACCATTGTGTGTTATTATGTTTCTTTGTTTTTAAAAATTATGATTATGAAACAAATCTTATGTTATTGATGACATAGATTTGTTTTTTGTTGAATTGTGTTTATTATATCAAATTAAAGCTTGTAAGATACAACAAACTTGTGAGAGGAACAAATGGAAAATATGTGGTTAACAGGTGATTGTGTCTTTTCATAACCACCTATCATACAATCTGCACTTTTCTGTGCTTGATTTAACAGGAAATCACATCATTATGTGGACTGTGTAAAAGCAAACGGTGATTACTGAAAGCATTATCACATTAGCCAGAAGTCATTTCTGAATCTGTCAAAATATGAAAAATACATCAAATACAGGTGCAGAGCAGAGCAGGTTGCAAGTTTTGGCCTTCATGTTGTGGTTGTAGATATCACAGCCATACAACAGAAAAACCGTCCACCAAACTTAAGTCAAAAAGCAGCAGCCGGCTGTCTCCAGACTTCTGTTCTTTCTCTCAGAAGACTCTCGTGTCAGAGTGTGTTCTGTATATTCTCTGTCATTTCTCTCTCTCTCACACGCGGTTTTATTTCCTACCACTGACACGGTTCCTGATAGTCTGGCTCCACAGGGGGGGCGTGTATGTGAGGAGAAAGCACTGCTTGGCACGCGTTAATTGAATTAGTTGGTGTGGAGACCACCGCAGAGAAGAGCTTAAGGACAGGGTTCACGATCTCTGTGTCAGGGCTTGTCAGCTGTATGCATGCAGGAGATATTTATGGTCCCTGATCATGGAGAGAAGAACAGAACGTTCTTGTGTTAGGGGCCTCCTTGGGAAGGTCTGGACAAATGTAACCCAAATTTGTCCTGGAGAGTTGTCGCTGGTTTCTGAAAGTCTTGCTTGTTCACCTCGCCTGATCTCACGATGTCCTTGTGTGTTCCTGTCGGAGTTAGACCCAGTTAATCTTTGACAATGAAGGTAAAAACCTTCTACGTCCACAGATGGTCATGTGGAAGGGCGTCGCATTCTTCTGTCTCAGATTTAATTGCTTTTGGATGGGGAGATGATCCTCAAAGGTCAAAGGTCAGGGTTTGGATATAGGGTGGGCTGTCCGAAATGTAAATACCTTTATTTGAAGTGTTTGGATTGTAAAAAGCGTTTGAAAAAGAACACGAGTATTTCTGGTTGTGGAGAATAATGTGTTACGGTGCACGACTTCCTTCGCTGTTTGTGATGTTCAAAAAGACGTGTTTGGTGTTTGATGATTCTTGGCGACGGTCGGATGGTTGTGGTTTAATCTGAAGAGCTGGACTGTCTGCAGCAACGGCCAGAAGAAACAACTTTACTGCCATGATTTGATCAGTACTGGCAGGAATATTACTGTCAAAACATAAAGAACTTCTCACCTGCCTCTGTGTAATTTATTACCCCAAGATTCACAAAGCTGAGGTTTACCAAGTTGCCTTGGACATCAGATCCATAGAGACTCCGCTGGTAATGACCTCGATGCCTTGTACCATGTGTTTGCCAGGAAGTTGCATCATAGATAGTTTGGCCCTGACATAGTGTACAGTAGGTGATCTTCATCTGTGCTGATGACGCTTACAAAAAGCTCCGCCCCTTTAGAGGGTCATTGTTAAATCAATATTTATCTCGAACCTTGAGCTCAGTTTGTCTTCGCTAAATGCAGAGATTCCACCTTCGTTCTCCCCCTACCAGAATGGTTTCATTTGTTGTTTATCGTTTCTATCCTTACTTCATGGCTCAGGCTGGGTGTTTGTCCGCAGTCTTGCATCCAGCTGGAGGTGGGTGTGTATATGTTGGCTGCCAAGCTATTCTTCACTCAGGTTCTCCGTGCACAGACTCGTGTTTTCCATGGAGTCTGTACAACAGAGGCCTTTGTGCGATGGTAGAAAAGGTTTGCTGTTTTCAGTAGCGAAACGTTTCCATGTGACCTTAATCTGTATTTATTTAGTCATGTTTCTGGCTCCTTCGCTTTTTGATAAAAGCTCGTTTAGCTCTTTTGGCCCCATGACATTTGGCTCTGGTGGTACTGTCTGTTATGGTTGGTCTGTTTTAAAATTAGTCTTGGTTATTTTACAGCTTAATGGTTACAGCCCTACTCACTGATTGGGACTCTGGGTTAGGTTGTCTTTACCGTCGAGAAGTTGTCTGCTTTTTATGGCCTAGTTGGATCTGGCAGGCATGGCATGGCAGGCTCTTGTGTGTGAGGTTGTACATGAAAAAAACCCATGAGATTGATCATGGAGGAACAAATGGCCCAGTCAGCTTTGCAGAGGTATAGCCATTGGGCTTCATAATGGCCTAGGGTTGATGCATAAGGTTGCGCAGATCTCCATTGTTCAGCCTGATCTGATGTACACATTGGGTAGATCATTATCTGCTCATCTGTTCTGTTCTATAAGGCCCCTGCTGGGCCGGCCCAGACATTTATCGTCCAATCAGCTTGCATTTAGATGGCCCGTTTATTGCCTGCGGGATTAAAAACAATGGTGAATGAGGTGTCGCAGGTGAAGGTGAGCGACTGATGCTAATTGTTTTTGTTAATGGCCCTTTTAACTTCTTTCAAGTGTGAACAGAGGGATTCCAGGCTGAGGTGTCAACAGTTGCAGCTTGCTGTGAGATGTGTACTGGTCTGGGCAAATGTGTGAATTATAGCTCTTTGGGGGCTGAGGTTACAGTTTGGTCTCGGGAGGTAAAACCACATTGTGTTTATGTAAATGTCGTGTTGTCCTTCCACTTATAAAGATGTGGCCCACAGTTGAATAGCATGACGTGTTTGCCTGTTGAATTCGCTGTTTGGATGGGCTTTCTGTTCCCCTACAAGAAACGTTATTAGCTTTTTTTTGATGGTTAAGTATAAAAGTTTGTGCATAAAATTTGCATATTAAATTCAAGATAGTTTATTGTCTAATATGGCCGTAATTTTTATTTAATTTACGAGGCAGGTCGAACGTTGTTAGTTACTTTGAGAGAGCTTTTAGTAAACATTGGCCAATGTTCTGACAACGTTCCCTTTAGCTGCGTCTGCACCTGGTGTGGTGTTGATGCAGACTGAAATGTTTGTGTGGTGACATTAGATTCTGTTAAACGGGGTGGGAATGTTTATCAGATCCAGAAGGCATGTGTGCAGTTTTAACGGCTGTTTCTAAACAGCAGACATTGCATAGATGCTTTTTTTGAACAAGAACATGTATGTTTGAACTGTGGATGGTTATTACATTCAAACACGCAGTCTCACATCTAAAAGTGTTGTTCTACTACCCAGTGTTGTGGAAACTTCTTTGGTTCTTTAGCGTCCCAAGCTACTGCAATCAAATGACATTTACATTTAGTCATTTAGCTGACGCTTTTATCCAAAGCGACTTACAAATGAGGATAGGGAAGCAACTTCAAATACAATAAGAGGCAAATGACGACTGGCATGCGATAATTGGATGATGGGACCGCATGCTATGATTGGATGATGGGACCGCAAGCGATGATTGGATGATGGGACCGCATGCGATGATTGGATGATGGGACCGCATGCGATGATTGGATGAACACTTATGGACCTGCACGTTTCACAGATGTTGTTTTTGAAAGAAAATCATTTTTTCTTTTCAATAATGAATAGGAAAAAGTGTGTACATTTTATACTTTAATAATAAACAACCCAAATTCAGGCCAATATAAGTGTGCACGTTTCATGTTCTTGCATTATCATTTAAAGTTTGTATTTTCATTTGTTTTGTGTTACTGTAAGAGCTTGTGGTCTGTTCTGTTGTCTTCCTCCATTACTGAGCCGTTCTCTGTAAAGCTCTTGGCAGGTCAGTTTGTGAGTGAGCTGTCGTCCCCCAGTGCCACCTGACCCGGCGCTCACTGCTTTGCTCATCATCTTTGGGCCACGGCTCCCAGACAGCAGAACAGAGCACATGCGGATCGGCTCCACTGAGCAGACAGTGGCCTGCAGACACAGTTTCTTTAGCCCACTTTTATTCAGCTCATTATTAGCCGCTTGACGATACTGAGACAGACGGGAATCTGTGTTAATGCTTCGCCGGCGTCTCCCAAGAGAAAACACCGAAAACGAACCATCCAGGCCTTCAATTTTGCATTCGCTTGCTTTGATTCGAAGATGGTGGGTTTGCCGAGGTCAATGCGCGGCCCTTGATGTAGAAGAGTTACAATGCGGGCTAGTTTGTTTTGGAACGGTTCCATGTTTTCAGTGAGAACACGGTGTGCTATTACTATAACCATTTCTGCTAATAACAGCATTCAGACTGTACATACCCCTGAAGAGTCTGATGACTGGTCAGCTGTGTTTGCGTTTTCAAAAACACTCTTTAGGGCCAAATTACAATCAGTTGAAAAACTGATGTTCTTGTTTATGTACTTCTGGTGGGCGTAGAAAAAGCTAGAATAATCACAAGTGACGGAAGTTACTAATGAATTATTTTGGCACGCATATTGAATTGCATTTAGCGTGATTGAAACTTTATTTTTTTGTTTTAATTTATTCCGAACTGTGCCAAGTTATATATTTTTGTAACACCGACGGTATTATTTGTTTCTGTCATTTACAGTGTCACATACCCAGCTAACAGGGAACATTAAATTGTTAGCTTGGTAATGACGGAGGCAGTCAGAGGTTTCACGTTTTGTCTGATTGTGATTATCATGCCCCTTTATTACCAACCAGTGGTGACCAACCAGCCTGGAAAGCTTAAGCAATTATAATAGCGTTCAAGTGACATAAGCTAAACAGCTGGAAAATAATGGAGTGTGGGAGAACGCTTTTAAGGCAGGAAGTAGGTCTAGAATTTGCCATCTGATGTCACTGAGTCCTCAGCCAATTAATGCCGTTAGTTTTGCCCTACCAGCGTCTTATCCAAACGTTTTGTTGCCACAACTTAAGTAGATGTTAATCTGTGTTGCTGCATTTCATTTTCCTAGCTTTAATTCTGCTTTGATTAGCAAACCTCAAAGAATGGCATTAGCTGTGTGCGAAACATCCTTAGCTTTACTGGTAAGCACCTAGCAAGCTTAACATTTTAGCAGTAAATATAGATCTGTGCCTGAATTCCAGACCAATTCGATTAGCTTACTTAACGAGTGAGTTAATTAACTGTGTTTTCTTCTTAGTTCTTTCTCATTATTTACTTCAGTATATGTTTAAGAGTGAGACTATTAGATGCACAGACTTTACTCACTACTGCAAAATGTGTAACGTTAAAATAGAAATGCCACAAAAACTCTGTAGCCATATAAGGTTTTCTCTCAGAAAAGCATTATTATGCTTTGTAACAACGCAAGGCAAAAAAGGGACTATAGCTTCAAGGTACGGACAGGAACCATAATTGCAATATTTTCTGCACACATAGTTTTGGAACTGAGGCAAAAAGGTGTTGAACTGAGGCGATGACCCTTTTTTTGCAATAAATCCGCTTAACAGTTTACGAATGCTAATAATAGCTGAAGCAAAATTTGTGCTCCTTTAAATTGCTCTGAAACAGCATTCTGTTGTCCTTTACGAGCTTGTATTGTATTAAAGTCAGCATATTCTCTGCTGAAAGCCTTCCTGAAGTCAAACTCATTTTCTGCAGAGCCGTTACAAAACCTAGCAGCTGCGCCAAAAGCAATCTGGCTCTTATCATTATGCTAATGTTAGCCCAACGTTTAAGGGCTTAGCGGGAAAAGAGGGGAATTGAAGAGAGCTGAGATGCCCCAGATAAACCTCATTACATGCTAATTGTTTGTTATTTACAGTTCTTTCAGATTGTGATCAGGCTACAGTTCAGTCTGTGTGTTTACTACAGCGTTAGGCGGAAGACACAGTCATTTGCAATTGGGTTGATAAAAGCGGTTTCGTTTTTTGGGGTTTCCTGTTAAATGTGTTTGATGGCGAGTCTAAAGCTGTGGGTTATTCCACATAATCTCGTTGTCCATGTTTGGCTTTGTAAATAAATGAATGGTTACCTAGCTAACGGGAATGTTCTCGGAACGTTGGCTAATGTTTGCTAAAAGTTCCCTCAAAGTTGTCAGAGTGCTTGCAGTAATTTAGTGGAGCATTTTTTAAATGTTATAGATCATATATCAAATATGTTATTCTTAAGTTGTTAGTGGAACATTTTAAAAACAACGTTCTTATGCCAAGCGGTAACGTTAATAATAGGTTAAAAAACTGTTAAAAAATGTTCCAGGAACATTCAAAATAACTTTATAATGTTTTTGTTATTTATTGGAATAGATACATTATTCCAATAAATATAGAAACATTCCTACCACCTAAAATTGTTAGCTGGGTACTAGCTGTGTCACTCATTGGCTTTATTGTTTTGTTGTAGTTGTTTTGTGTGACTTTGAAAGTACTGGCGTCCTTTCATACATTTGAATGTACCGTCATGTATGTGCAGTGTCGTCTCTGTACTGTAACTGTACACTTGTGATCCAGAGCAGTAGTGAGAGCGCTTGACATTCCTGACACTTGAGAAGTTAGATTAGCGTGGAAGTGCTTTGGGAACTTTAGCAGGCGTGCAGCTGTTCGTGTTTCACATGCATCGTAGCAACAGCATTTCATCAGACCTGCATTTGAGTTCATTTCCAATGTGCTGGGGTTCGAGTGAGGTGTCCCAGCTTGTTCCTTTCTCAGTAATGATGTGGACATTATATGTTTAAAAAAAAAAATTCAAGTCCCAGAGGAAAGGCATCATGGGAGTCTGGAATTAGCATTACACCTCTGCCGAGGCCTTTTAACACCTCAGGGATTTTCCATCTGTGCACACACATGGCCGGAAGAGGGCTTTGTTTTGGTTTCTCCCCCCCCAAACAACAAACCTAGTATCTGTACTTTTTTCAACGGTTTATGCATAATTTTTGAGTGAAGTATACCTTTAATGTCATGCTTTTCATTGGAAAAGTACATAAAATATGCTGTGCGATCAGAAGAAGCTATATAACAGAAATAAAAGCCAGCGAGGGTTCACCTAACTAAAGTTACCCTTTAAAATGGGTCTGAATATTTGGTAAACTGTAAGGGACAGAATTTTTGGTAAGCTGTGTTTCCTTTGCCTTTTTATCTGGTCTTGTAGGATATGAACCTTCTCGTGCAGGAAACGTTGATCATTCTGTCTTCTGCTTGCTCAGCTGTGTGTGACTCAAGGGGTCATCTGGTCGTACCTACATGCCTCTATCTCTGTAATGGATCTAAAGTGGTGTTGAGTCTGTGTGGCTGACTGAAGGGTTTGCTCAATACAGCCATTGTAAGGAAACCCTCTGTTACACATCACTGAGACCAGCCCAGGGGGCAGGAAAGGGTGTTCTCTTCCTGTACCTTCACCCCCTCAGAGATGCCCCTAGTGCCCTCTGAAAAACACCCCCCCACACCCCCTTTTCTCAGTGGACCAGCCTAAATGACAGGAAAGATGACAGTAAGTTGACAGACAGTGAGGTCATGGCGGCGCGGCACAAATCCATGCCGGCTCGTGGAAAATTAGACACAGATTAGAAGAGCAGCGACTCTGGGAGAGTCTGTCTCACTTTTGGGTACTTCTGGTGAGCTTGTTTTAGATGTAAATATAAACCACCACTATTGAACAGAAGTACACAGCACAGTTACTAGTTACTGTTGCTTTGGAACAAACCTCTAAGCGTAAAGTGTCCGTTCTTGAAACTGACTAGGACTGGAACGTCTCTGATTAAGACTCTGATTAAGGACGTCTGCATTCATAAACAACTCATTTTTATTCAAATTAATCTAGTTTCAGACTTCAGAGGTCTGTTTCTCTCTCCTCTTCAAAAAAAGGTTTGTAAGGTTTTTGACATTGTTTTTTCTAGAACACGCGGTTATGTGTGTTTGTGTGTGTGTGTGTGTGTGTGTGTGTGAAGAAAACCAGCTGTAGAACCAGTGTGACTCCACTTCAACGGTCTTAGCTCTTATTTTCCCATTGACTTATAACCCAGTGGGACGTGTGTGTGTGTGTGTGTGTGTGTGTTGGTGGTCACATGCTGCCAACAAAATTACTAATGATTGCACATGGCCACATTGTTGCATAATACAGCTCTGTACTGCAGATTAGTTGCCAGTTCTTTTCCTCGAAGATCATCAGCTTTTCTCTGGTTTCCGGTCTGCTAAAATAAAGAGTGAGATCTGTAGCTGTGTTTTATGTAGCTTATACTTTAAATCCAGTCACTTTTTTAAAGTTCCCTGTGGCGTTTTCAGAGTTTGTGTCAGAACACCGTTATATTTGTCCTGCTCTATATAACTGATCCTCGTTGAATTATCAATAGGCTAACGGCTTCCTTCATTTTCTCTCTCTTGAACAGTGTGAGTATTATAGTTGGAGCACCAAAAGCCAACACCAGTCAGCCCAACATCAGAGAGGGCGGTTCTGTCTTCTACTGTCCATGGAGCCTCGACCAATCACAATGCAGCAGCATCAAGTTCGATCCGTCGGGTAAGTTTCAGCGACCAATCGCTGTACTGCTTTTTGTTCCGAATTTAATACACTATGAAGTTAAACTACCTCATTACCTCAAGCCATCCGCTAATTGTTTACCGGCACTTCAGGACCATTATTTAGTCTTTAAAATATTTCATCCTCTTCAAAACAACCTGCGTGTTGATGGAGAGCTGCTTCTTTCATTATATGGCGAAAGTTAGCAATTTTTGACCACATGGTTCTTCTCCTGTCTTTGTCTGGATTGTGCTCGGTGATGCTGACGATAGATGTGATCATAAAGATTTCATTTACATGCAAACTTATTTTTCATCATAAAGAAATGAGTTGGAAGTTTTTCAGCATGAAGATCCCTCACAAACATGAACTATCAGAACATGATAATTAGCTTCTCTTTCAGATAGGTTGGAGTTAGCTAAAAGCTTAAATTTTAAATATTGGGGAAGTAAATGTTTAATGTAGTTTAATGTAATGTGTTGTCTGTTTTTGTGGTTGTCTTGTTACTTCCAGTATGTTAATCACTGTTGGCTCTTGATCTTGTTTGTGGCCAAGACAAAAAAACATAAAATATGTTGCGAGGACTCAAATTTCCAGGAACTGCAGTGACCTTAAAAAACAAGCGGGGACCACCACATGCACTGTATCGAGTGTGTATTCATTCAGAATACTTTTGAATACTAAGAGCTGATCCAAGTTGTTGAGTATGTAGAACACATGTGAGGAGGACGGTGAGAGGTTCCCTCTCAGTCAGTGAACGAGTGCTGGCTTCCTTCCTGCAAAGAAAATCCAGACAGAGATTTAATACTAACACACACATACACATACACACACACAGGGAAATATTCCAGCAGATATGTTGCAAAATCTTTTACAGGGCCGTATTGCTTTGGTTTATCTTTTGTTTTGAAACGCATGTCGCGCAGCTGTGCGTTGCGAAAAGCTACGGAAGAAAGAAAACCGCTAGCAGATTAACAGCTAGCTCATATTTGGTCAAAATTGTGAGGGTTTCTTCTACGCCGTGCGGTCTCAGTAAACATACTGTGTGTTTATGAATCCTATTAGGAACAGCCAGGCTCTTCTTATTACATTTTAATTTAATTAAAACGTAATTGTATTTTGCTTTAACTCGATAGTCAAGCAGTAGATGGTAATTGAATTGAGCTGATACCGTGTGACGTGGGATGTATGGCAGTGGTTGGTTTACTTTCTGAGGTCAATGTTTACCCAGCAAACATTCAATTAGATGTCAGTACATCCTGACAGGTCCTAAAAGGTTGATATTTTGACAAGTGAAAAGCAGTCAAATTGACTGATTGTCTCGGCAGTCAGGTGATTGTAAACTAAAACGTGGTCTGAGCACTTTTAGACTTTCTGTTTCTGTTTCCTCAACTTCTCTGATTTGTGCATCTCATCATCGGTGCAACGGCTAAAACCAGCCAAACTGTGCCTCCCAGTAAAGCTGGTCAAGTTTGTTTTTGCTGGTAGTTCACCCGGTCTTTTAGACTAGCTAAAAAAGTGGCCTAAAACCCTTTAAAGCCAGTCAGCTAAACCAGCTTAGACCAGGCTGGGAGACCAGCTAAACCAGCTTAAACCAGGCTGGGAGACCAGCCAACCAGCTTAGAAAGGTTTTAGTTGTTATTTCCAGCAAGGATACTACAATTATTGTAGTATTGTATGTGCAATTATTAAGATCCGTTTCTGGATGGAGAAAATTCGATTTGTACTTTCAGAATCCTATTGTTGCGTTCTGCTTGCGTGCTTCACATTTAGCCACAGCGAATGTTTTGCATTAAGATCCAGTGCTTGAATAGGTGCTTGACCCAGTGGCCCCTGATGCACCATCGGCTTCTGAGTGGGTCATGAGAGGGTCACTCAGTGCTTCCTCCCGCCTGACGTCCCTCACTCACAGACAGCCATAGCTAATCATGTCTTAAGATCTCACCTATTTCCTCTTCCTCCCTGATAAGATAATAACAGAGAATGATGGGGGGGGGGGGCAGGAGTGGGGAGGGGGGTGCTGACTCGTCTTTTCTCATTTCCTCGTCTCACGGCTTCTCCCGAGGGGCGGTTGATGCGATGACGTGCCCCGTGCCGTCTGATGCCCCTCCCTAACTCACCCTTATTCACACAGGTCTGATGCTGTACTAATGGATACCTCACTCACTGCAGAGAGAGAGGTGTGTGTGTGTGTGTGTGTGTGTGTGACCTCCACCGTCCCATGAGAGAGCCCACACATCATCTTGGCTCGACTCCAGAGACTGTGAGCACTCATAAGATTTCCAGCTGAGGGAATTCTGATTAAAAAGGCTGTAAATCACACTGCAGGGATCTGTAATTCATTGTTGTAGCTGGTTTAAATACTTCCTCTCTAATCCTGTAGGTTACATTAGGAGACAGCACATGTGGCTGGAGTTCATGGCTATCAGCATAGATTCTGGTCCACATCGCGACTTATTCCAGCCTTAAGAACCACTCGCTTAGACATTTAAAAACCAGTTTGTTTTTTGTTATGGTTAGGAAATTACATTTTATAATTTAATTTTATAAGCTTAAAGTCATTCGAAATGTACAATATTCTTATCTCTGCCCAGTGTACTTGCTGTTAACTGCCTTGAACAAAATTCTTCTGTATCTTTTAAAATCTTGGTTCCACAAACCTCACACATTTTGGCTTGTTTAGCAGCTGGCTGTTCCACAGAAGCAGCCAAAAACTTGTTAACATGATGATGCACAGATTAAAAATGTTGCACCACAACTGTCCCAAATTACGTAAAGCCAGCCAATCAGGAGAAGGCTTGACACACATCGCAAATAAACTCAAACGTCAATGACATAAACCGGAATCAGAATCTGGAATCAAGAGTCTCAACTAATGGAGGCAGTGAAATCTCTCAGTTTTGAGTAGCTGTGCTCTTCAACTGTGATGTGGAGAGTGAGATAAATGTTAGTTTTAACGCTCCACCTCAGTCATCTGACATTGACTGATTCGTTTCCCACAGGCTGTCGGCTCCGACCGAGCGACTGCTTTACATTCGCCCGCATCTTATTTCACATACATAAGAGAGTCTGGGAGTTTAGGGTTGTGTAGGATCTCACAGAGGCAGGGCTGCTGGTTTTCCTGCGTGATTCCTCAAACCTCTTTACTTTGGCAGAGCACAAGGGAAAGGCAGGATATGAAAAAAGGAAAACAAAGAGAAGACGATCACCCTGGAGGTGACCATAAGGCATATGACTCCAATGTTATTAGAAGTTTCTAATCCCCCCTGCTTTTCTACTGGGGTGCCCATGATCCCTCAGAGACGGAAATGACAGACGTCTGTGGAAGAGGGAGGCGTGTCTGTGTATGTCTATGTCTGTGTGTGTGTGTGTGTGTGTGTGTGTTAGGGTGTTTTGAAAAGAATAGAGTCTTACTGAGTTGACGAGTTTAGAGGGAGATAAAAAGCAATACATGATAGTCAAAAAAATGTGTGTGAGAAAAATAATGGGATTTCCTAGAGGGATAACAGGGTTGGAGAAAGGGAAGAGGAAGGTGAAGGGCACTATAAACTGAAGGAGAGAGAGAGAGAGAGCGTTTTATCCGACAGATAGCTTGAGCTCCTGTTTTGCTTGCACGACATTCCCAGGCACTGTTTTCCACTGTGAGGCCACGCCCCCTTTAATGCCTGTTAAGATAAGATGCTAATGAGTGGTGTAAGTGACACTTAATGAATCTTGTGAATGAGATGCACCTCAAGAAATATCGGTCATATTTCACCCCCAAATCTATAGAAAGAGATTAAATGTGAATATTTTTCACTGTAGATGGATATTACACATCGTGCATTTTGATTGGCAGTGTGGTCAGGCAAATGACTTTAAAATCTTATTGTATGTGGTTTGGACACAGTGATAAACTAATGAGAATGTATTTGAAGCGTTACAGTAGGTTACTGACAGTAAGGGGGTGGAGAGGCGGAGGAAATGAGCGTTGTTGTTATGAAAATAATGTCACAGTGTAAACAATCATCTGAAGGGTCCTAAAATAGGTTTTATTTTCCCTTAATATGTATTTTTTTCTTTTGATTTTGGGATGAAATGTAGCCTGGATTATTTTTGCGCAAGCTGCTGTTTTGTTTGGGTGAAGCTTCTGTTTTTTGACTCTGAATGAGATCACAGATATCTTCAGAGCCGGTTGAGAGGAGACTGGAGATGATGTTTCCTCTTCCCTCCAGCACACTGCTGCACCCTGTTGCATCATGCTGAAGATGCAACAGGGTGAAGAGCTGAAGAACTCGTACTGGAGAACTTTCTGTAGTCAATTTGAACTTCTGGACTTCTGTTCAGAAGTTAAGAAACAGACCGCTTTGAAAGCTTATGGAGAGCTTGAATGATATGGACTGGAAACTGGTTCTTCTGGCCTGGTGAACAGTCCTTAGATGCTGTACCTGAGCTCTGATGGTCTTGGTCTCATTGTTGAGTCTCACCTCTGTCATTGGTCAGGATATGTCACCTTTGTTTTGATTATGAGTCCAATTTCAGTCCATATGTGGCCATCTGTCTTTTCCTCTTCTTGTGTCAACACACCGTGAGATGACCTTTAACCTCATAGGTCACCTGAGTTAATAGTGCCGTCTGTTCAGGTTTTCCTCCACATGAATCACATGCACAATAACACCCGAGGTTTCCTAGGGCAGTAAACAGGATAATTATTCATGGACCAACAAAGCTGTGGAAATGTCTCTTAGTTTGTCTTTTTCTGTTCTTCTGGCTGTAGGAGATCTAAACCTGACCGTGAATTTCACGCCACAACAAGGAGAGTTCAAGTCGCATCAGTGGTTTGGGGCAACAGTACGAGTTCATGAAGACAGTGTACTGGTGAGATGTTCTGCAGATGTTCTGCAGATGCTACAGGACAAATATTCTCTGTTATAGTCTGAATTTAGGCACACATGCTTCTACAAATGAAAGACCTGATTACATCATGTGAAGTTTTCAGAATTCAGAACGTTCATGTTTAAAGTCGAATGTTGTCTTTGAAAGTCTTAATCGGAACAATCTGCTCTGTTGTGTTTCTAAGATCTGTATCAGAACTCTAGGAGTTGTGTACATCAGTAATGTTTCTCCAACATCCAGATGCGTCAATGATCCCAGCAAACAGGGAACAGTCTCAGACTGTTGGCTAATGTTCTCTGAATGTTCTCAAAACGTTATTGCAGTAATGTTAGTAGAATGCTTTTTAACATTTTATATCATGTATATCAAAAACATTGTTCTTACATTGTTGGTGGAATCTTTTAAAAGTGTTACCAATAATGTTAATACAGTGTTTAAAGTAACCTAATGGAAATGTTAGGAAAACATTTATACAACCTAAAAATGTTAGCTGGGATCAGTCAGTCTTCTGTGATCTTTGCTTGCATGTGTGTGATAGAGGTGACCTTTAACCTTGCTTTATGCTTCCTTCAGGCTTGTGCTCCTCTGTACTCATGGAGAACCATGGACTACATGTCTAAAGCCGATACAACTGGATCATGTTATCTGTCCGTCCAGAATTTCACCAAGTTTGTGGAATACGCTCCGTGCCGCACAGGTGGGCTCGCTACAGTCTTGGAATCCTTGATGAGTTGGTTGGATGATATTGAGATATTTAGAAACAGTAAATGAATGCTGTCTGACATTAATGTGTCACCTGTTGCAGAATTCAGTGGAAGAAAAGGTCAAGGCTATTGTCAGGGTGGGTTTAGCGCTGATTTCACCAAGGTGAGAAATTCTGACACTCAAAACAAAGATTATAGAATTAACAAGATGGCGCAGTTCTGTTACTACGAATGGGGGAAAGTGCTCACGCTAAATATGGCCGCTGTGGAGAAGGAAGTCCCGCCTACTAGTAAAAAAAAGAGCCAATCGCTAAACTGCAACATTCTGTGGTGGAGGCACACGTTCTTTTATAGCTCAATGTAAGGCTAAGAAACAAAATGAATGGCACAGTTAATATCAGGTTTAATACTTGGTCTAAAATATATTGTTTAATTGTGACCTGAGCCGGCGTTTTAAGGAATAAAATTCTTTAAAATCTTTCACAATTCAAGTAGATAGAACTTGGTCTTGTATGATTGAAATGGAGCTTGGGGGCGTTGTGAAGATGGCCGCCGAGCGCAGAGACTTCCTTAAAGAGACATTGTTGAAAAGACTATTCCAGAAGATGCTGTTACATCTTTTGTTCTAACCTAGATACTGTTGCTATGTTACAGGAAGGAAAGGTGGTGCTTGGTGGACCTGGCAGTTACTTCTGGCAAGGTCTGGTATTCAAAATATAAACACCAGTTTCATAAGAATTTGGTTTTAAAGAGCTCAGTGTTAGAATTATTTCATATTTTTCTGACCAGAGCAAATTATGTCTTTAGATAAGCTAAGTGACTTCGGTTAAAGTTGGTTTGCTAACATCTTTAGACCTTCAATGTCCTCAAACTGTATATTCTTAAATTCATTTTTTATATTATCCCCAGGTCAAGTGATTACCGCAGTCAAGCAAAAAATTGTCCAGGCTTATTACCCAGGTTACTTCCTGACATCAGTGGATGGGCTGATTCAGACCAAGCAGAAAAAAGAGATCACCTTTGATGACAACTACATGGGTATGATTTTCCACCCCCCCTCCCCCTTAGTAAGCAGTTTAAGAGATGGAAATACACTGTGGTTCATATTTGTTTTATCACAGGACCATCTATATGTTTTGGTTTGTTTAACAGGTTACTCTGTGGCTGTAGGCAATTTCAGTGGTGGGGATGAAGAAGGTAAATGTTTTGACCTGAAAAACCAAACTCCTATATGTGTATAGGATACATTAAAACTAACTGTAACTTTCGCCTCTCTACCGCCACCTCTGTTTGAAACACAGAATTGCAGGTTACTTGACAAATATTACGTGTGTTGAAATCAAATGAAGCCAAACTGACATTTCCCAGAAAATCTGACCCGACAGCTCAAATTGTAAATCATTATTATAAGCTAAGCGTTGCAAAATGGGGTAAAAAGTTTGTGTTGAACGCTGATCTGTCATGTACTTGCTCAATAACAGATTTTTGTTCATTTTTAACCCAAAGAAGTTATGGATTGCAGCTTGGATTGCAATGGTTTTATTAAATTGTAGTGATTCAATGATTCTGTGCCACAGACAATAATTTACGTCATCATTTTGTGTGTAAATGGCAATTTACACAGATGTTAAATTCACAGATGTTAAATTCAAGTCCAGTTTGTAGAACTTTTTAAAGTAATCATCATGATTATTCCACTTCATGATTCCATTTCACTTAAACAAATTTAAAAATAGAGCCTTAAGCGATTCCGGCCCTGATCGCCAGGATTCTCAGAGTTCCTGAGGAACCCACACATTTCCATGTTTCCACTACTAAATTCTGCTATTTTCCTGTGTTTTTCTGGCTTGTCTGCTTTCTGTCTCTCAGACTTTGTGACTGGAGTTCCCAGAGGAGTGAAGCTACATGGACAGGTGAGAGAAACCTCATGCTACCCCAATCCAGAGAAATTCTGTTCACTCTGACATTTAGCCAGAGAGTGTTTCACGTTAAACGTAGCTTAAATTTGTCTTTTGTTTGTTGTGTTTGCTGAAGTCCACCATCAAATCTAGATCTGAACACCTTCTGTTGGGCACGTGTAATCCTTTAAATACAGATTGTTTGGGTGGCACATGATAAAGTCTTGTGTTGTCTTGTGTTCCCAGGTTTCCATTCTGAATGGCTCTCTGGACATGCTGAAGAGCTTCACTGGTGAGCAGGTAAGTTCAAATATCATATTCAATCAATATTCATATCAACTGCGTTTATTGCCATTATTTAACGTTAAAAACAAACTGCTGTGACCTTACAACTCGATTTGTGCACCAGTATTGTCCTCTAAAATGAAAGGAGACAGAAAAGGTTTCACTCGTTGTATTCCATAGATGTTTACAATATAACAGTATAATATTTTTCTAGAGCAACTTTTCAGTGTTTTTCTAGAGCAGGAAAATAATCTTTTGATGTAAATGGAAGTTATGTAATTCTTTCTGCTGTGCAAAACTCACCTCCCACTATAATATTCCTTAATTGGTTATGCAGTGATGACATAAGCAAAATAATTTCCTTTACAATCTCTTTAAACCGGGCTGCAGGGCTCTGTGGTTTGCAGTAAAAGATGATTATTTCAGACGAGAGCTTACAGGCAGTTTTCCTCAAACGAGCGCCACAGTTTTGCAAATGGAAATTGTTGGAGGTCTTAAGCTGTTCTGTTCGCCTTGGCTGAGTAAATATAATCAGAAAGCCTTTGTATGTGCCCATCTCAGGAGGCTGGAGAACAGAGCCACATCATCAGTCATCCGAGAGCTCTTTTCATGCCCTGCAAATCATAACCAATTGGAATAAATGTCAATTTGTGCCCTAGGAATAGCAATGAAAAGCTGTTTACAGGCAAAGTTATTTACATGATGTTTCTGAGTAACCATAACAGTAGCGTCTTGAGAACAACCTTCTTGTAGAATAAAAAACCACTTGACGATTCAGAGCGGTTAAGTTTAGATCAGGAATGAGAATTGGCGTGGTTGTGAGACATTTTAGAGATGTTTTAAAGACGTTTCTTGGCGTTTTTCAGATGGGATCCTACTTTGGTTATGCGGTGGCAGCGACTGACATCAACAACGATGGGTAAGTGATCGTGAATGTGTTTGGATCTGTGAAAACATCACGTGAAGCTCATTTTACTGATCATTGGATTGCTGTGTTCATTCATGGTTGATGTCATCTCCAGCATGACAGACCTGCTGGTCGGAGCTCCCATGTTCATGCTTCGAGACTCTGACGGGCGATTGGAGGAGTTGGGTCGGGTTTATGTGTACCTGCAGAATGGACCTCTGGATCTCACACCTCAACTACCTCACCTCACCGGCACGCACACGTTCGGCCGGTTTGGCAGCTCCATTGCTCCTCTTGGGGACCTCAACCAAGATGGCTACAATGGTTAGAGCATTTATATCTTTGATATTTTATCTTAAATCCGTACACTGGATTTATTTCTGGAGTTTTGTACTTGACGTTCTGTAAATTTGTTCTTTCATCAACAATTATGTAACCTTCACGTTGCAGATGTAGCCATCAGTTGTCCATTTGGAGGAGCGAATAAACACGGACTGGTGCTCATCTATAATGGATTCTCTGGAGGACTCAGAGAAAAGCCCTCTCAGGTGATCGCTGGCCAATGGGCTTCATCCGTATCCTCAAATCTTCCTGCCAGTTTTGGTTACGCTCTTCGTGGAGGTGAAGATCTGGATTATAATGGCTATCCAGGTGAGAACAATCACTGGCCTGTTTGGTGTAAATCTCATCATCTGCCACAGCCGGTTCTAAGTTCTGTCCTTCGTCTTTCTTCTCGCAGATCTTATTGTTGGTGCGTTTGGTGCAGATGTTGCCGTTCTCTACAGGTGAGGCACTCCGTGATCATGCAGATTCTGTGTGTTTACCTGCACAGGAAACGTGCTGAAATAAATGCTTGTGGATCTTATGTCTTTCTTGACCTTTCCAGGTCTCGTCCTATTGTAAATACGAGCGCCATCCTGAGTGTCTATCCAACAATTATTAATCCGGATGAGAAACTTTGCAGCATTAGCCACGGGACTGAGACGCTGCATGTTTCCTGGTATGTTTACCATCTTTATGAACCCAAACTTTGACAAGTAAAAGTGCAAAAGGTTTTTCCCCTTTCAGTCAAACATTTTCTTACCTTTCTATTGTCTGTGGAACCTTTTTCCACTACCAAGAACCTCATGTGCAACAGAAATATCAAAGGTTCTTTACGGAACCACACACCTCGACAAAGAACCTTTTAGCAACCTTTATTTTTCAGAGTCAAGAACTCTGTGAATTTACTTAATACCTACTAAATTAATTAGAATTCAACTTAAGATTAATTAAGCAAGAGATGACATTGAACAGAATGATTTCATTGTGTGATTTGTCTTGTTTGTTTAGCATTAGATAATTCACATTGATATGTTGTGACAATGTACACTTATCGGGAACAATGCGAGAAGGTTTCCAAAACTAGAAAATTATAGCTACTTTAGTACATCTACAGCCGGGCTTTGTGTGGAAGGCAGGGCATGTGGTAGGGGTATATTTAAGCTGTCAGCGAAAGCTTTTTGAAATGGTTTGAACGCTACACTGGTTGAGCATGAGCCAGGAAGGTGGCGAAGAGCGACAACATTTTACCACCTCCGTCACACATGTGTTTTTTAAAGTATGCATCCTATCTGCAGAGGGGAAGGAAACTTCGCTGGGCTGTTCCCCATCTGACGCAAAATAGCCTGTTCTGTTTTATACAGGGAACGTTTGTATACACATGTCTTGATTACAACTCGTTGCCTAGACACAGGGGCTTTTGGGAGAAGTTATAGAGACAGAGAGAGAGAGAGAGAGAGAGAGAGAGAGGTGCAGCAGTGGTTTTGAATGAGATATTGTTTGGTGGTGGAACACAGCTGGGAAACATCAGGACACACCGAGCTGCACATGCGAGTCAGCTAATACACACACACACACACACACACACACAGAAAGAAAAGTATACTGAGGCTTAGGAACACATGTGAGCATGCTGTCTTTATTGCACAGGTTAGGAGAAAACTGGATTGTGAATATATTTTTTTCACTCTCACTTTTCTTCTTGTCTGTCTGTCTTTCTTTTCTGTTTGCTTGTTTGCTTTCTTTATTGCTTTGTTCTTCCTTTACCCAGTAATCCACTGTAGTCTTCCTCTCGCCATACAGATGAAAGTTCATAACCGGGGTTTGATAGACACACAGATGTAATAAGCGTCTGTCTTAATGACTCATTGTAATGAATCCTCTTCATCTCTCATTGTTTGTCTGTTCTGCCTCTTACAGTGTAAACTTGAGCTTCTGTCTCTCAGCCAATGGGAAGCACCTACCAGATCATCTCGGTAAGACACAACAGGACACATCTGCTCCTGTTTAGCCACCTATAAGAGCCTCGTCATAAAGTCTGAGCAGTGCTTTTTGTTATTATTGTTATTAAACATATTCCATCACATGTGATTTGCACTATGCATGAGAAACTTCCCCTCATCTCAGATCGTGAGGGGAAGTTTGCTACTTTCCTCAAAGCGATCCAACCCACACTAAAAGGAGCTGTATTTTCTTCCAAAAACATGAACATTTATAGACATTACATTTTATATTTTCTTTCTTAATAAATTTCAAAGGTTCTTTTGTACTTCTTTCTTTTACTTCAGCAATAGTTTACCTCACAACATAGAATATATTTACATCTATCAGTTTCTGACTACACCTTACCTGTTGTCTCTCTTCCAGGCCCATATATAAGCCTTTCTTTGTTTAAACGTGACCTTTACAATGTAGTTCTACAGT
Source organism: Botia almorhae (assembly GCA_036877575.1). NCBI lineage: Eukaryota > Metazoa > Chordata > Actinopteri > Cypriniformes > Botiidae > Botia > Botia almorhae. The sequence continues at coordinate 26,338 of JAZGTJ010000330.1, forward strand.
AATTACTTCCCTCTATTTACCCCCGAACTAATGACACAGCCATATGCCTCCGCCGTTAAAGGCCTGAACTGTGTGTGAGGAATAACACCCACAGCACTCGCTCACATAAAATATCACAGGGGCCGAGCACACACCTGTGTGGAGCGCCATTTTGTTTAAATTTAGTTTGAAGGGTTATAGCTTTTCTTATAGACGTTCTCTTCAGGTGTTGGTTTGTGATTTAAAATAACATTGTTAAAATGTTCAGAGGACGTTCTACTATTGATGGGGGGGGTTGTGTTGACCCAGTAGGGTTTGAGGTTTTTGTGTCAGTGTTTCAAGCCAATGTGAAAGCACACAATGTATTGTTTAATTTTTTGATGTGTCATAGAGTTTAACATTGACGTTCAGCTGGATCGTCTGAAGCAGCAGCAGAAAGGGGCCGTACGGAGAGCTCTGTTTCTCGACACACAGCTGCCCAGCCTACGGAGAACGTTAACTATTGCAAATGGAGCCAGAGTCTGCAGTGACACCAAGATCTACCTGCGGGTGAGTTTCACCCTAGATTACAGCTCCTCTGTCTGCAAAACCACTCCAACAGGAAAGCAGGACATTTCCCAGCAAGTCATTCCCAACAGTGCTTTGCTAGGATGAAATGTACCGTAAACTTAAATTGAGGCCATTTCAGGTAGAACAGACTTGGACATGGGCTTCTTTCAGTAAAGAATAGTGTCAAAAGTGCTATTTATTTCTTAAAACTATCAACTTTTTATTGGGAAAAAAACGACGCACTCCATCCTTAAATGAGTTTTTAGATTCTTAACACAAGATGAGTGCTGAAGATGAGTGACTCTGATGCGCCAAAAATGCAGTGTGGGCTTAAGCATATCATACCGTCTTGCTTTGTGACCTTTCTCAGAAACTCCCGTTCTGTTTTCCCCTTTATTTTGGAGTGCAGGACGAGAAGGAATTCAGGGATAAACTCTCTCCCATCTTCGTCGCTCTCAACTTCAGCCTAAATCCAGAAGCTGCGGCGGACACGCGCGGACTGCGCCCCATCCTGAACTACCAGACGGCAGAGCTCATCGAACAGAAAGTATGTTCATACAATCCGATGTCACAAATATCCCATAATGCTTTTCAGTAGACAGAACCTCTCCAGACTTATGATTTTCTCTCTTCGTGATGAGGAAAGACTCCTCCACGTTTTCAAAACATACATCTGGGAAATTCTTCAAATTGTCTGGAAAGCCGTTTGAGTGTGGGGGTAAATGTGAAGCATGAATGCTACGAGAACTTTTCACTGTCCCACCAGGAGTAGCTTTCTGGACCTAGTGGAAACTCCAGCGTGCAGGGCAGAGTGCTTTCAGAGATGTTTGTGTATGTACGGGGTTAATAGATTTCTTTTTTTAGGTGGGGTCTGGCCATATGCGATCTCTCTCATTTATATCAAAGCTGTATAGTAGCTTATATGTGGTCTGCGTTTGCATTGGACTGTAAATGTGAGATTATAAATTGGGTCCATAGGGGCTCTATGCGGCATGAGATAACAGAAAATGTTCTCAGAACATTGGTTAATGTTCTCTCAATGTTATCAAAAGCGTTCTTGCGGTAATGCTAGTAGAATGTTTTTTATTACTATATATCCTATATCAAAAACGTTATTCTTAAGTTGTTGGTGGAAATTTTTAAACATTTAGTAACGTTCTTATAGTCAAACAGTAACATTAATACAAATTAATACAAGAAACTGGACATTTTAACGTCTCAAGAACATTCAACGTAACACTGTTAATGTTTTTGTTACATAATGGACATGTTAGGAAAATATTCTTACAACCTAAAATTGTTAGCTGGAAAGTGTCATTAATAGAGTTAAAAACAGCTGCTGTGGGGAATCAGCGCTGTTAGAAACATGAGCTGGAGATGTGTGTGTTTTTTTAAGGTGTAGCAGAGCATGAATGGGCATCTGCTTCTGGTTTTATTTGCTTTAAAGTGCAGTAAATGCACTGCCATGCGACCACACCAAATGTCACTGTTGCGCTCTGAGGAGTAAATGCATTTATCTCACCTATAGATCTAAATGTTTTGGGAATGTTTTGGTTAATGTTGTGATCGTTCATGCAGCCTGATTTTCTGTTTGATCCAAACCTGCTGTTTTCAACCCCTCATGCCTCCATTAACACTCAATGATCCTGGCTATGGATCAGCTTTCTTCGGCATATGCATGTGTGATTCCCCCCTCCAGTTTTATATCTGCTTGAGCTACCCGGCCAGCTCTCTTCTCTCCTGGAGTTTCTGAGCCGCCTGATTCGGCCTGTAGGGAGCTGTGGGACGGGGCGGCTGCCCTCCTTGGTTGTAATTAGAGTGTGAAGCTGACTGATTACAGGGAAACCTCGTTCCCCTTTCTAATCTCCTCCGTCTATTTCTTATGCCCATCGTCACATGTTGGACACACGGCGACAGGAGGAAGTAATTAGCTGTGACACGACTTTCTCTATTTCTATACGTTTCCATACGCGTCGGTCACGAGTTGTGTGCGGCGTTCGATTCCCCACCGCTTATTAATGCAACATGTATAACTTTGTGTGCGGTGAGCTGGGTGGTGTCGCGTGCAGCTAGCGCGCGGTTTGGGACTCGGCGACTTATGATGTGGATGTTGGTGGCGGATAGAACTGGCTTATGGGATCGGCTGTACCTCCTTATTCCCCGGAGGCCGACCAAACACTATACGTTTGTAAAGCCATTGAGCATCTGTTCCCCAGCCCAAAATACATTTAGCGATGTTTACCAATCCAAAACGTCATGTTTGCTTTGTTAAAGTGATGTTTACTGATGTAAGCAAAGATGTTTATGGCAGAGCTTCTGCAGACGGCAGGTTGTTCCGCGCGATAATGTACGAGGCAGCGTCGCTCTCCGCGATACAGCCGCATGCTAACACTTGACCCTCCTGAACGAGCTGTTTATAATACAGCAGGCGTTGAGGTTTGTTGTTTACAAACAGCATCTCTTACAAATGCTCTGCTTGGATGTTTGATAGACGCTGTAGTTGTTTGTAGTTTTTCACAGGAATTTGTAAATAGATCAAGTTGTTTTGAATGTGTGGCATTTGTGCAGAATGCCTGGAGATGTTTGGTGGGGTTAATGTTTATGGGAAGGGTGTGTAGATGTTGTGTTGCTCATTTTAGGTGGGTGACACTCCAGCTGACAGATGTTCTCAGAATTTTGACCCATGTTCATTCATCAACATTCTTGCAGTAACATTAGTAGAACATTCCTTACAGTTATTTATCATATATCAAAAATGTTATTCTTAAGTTGTTAGTGGAACATTTTAAAAACATTAATAAATGTTTAATTATGTCATAAACGTTGGAATAACGTTCTTGGAAGCAAGGAATAATGTTAATACAGCGTCTAAAAAAAGACAATTTAAATGTTTCTAGAACATTCCAAATAACATTTTTATTGTTTCTGTTACTTAAAGGAAACGTTAGGGAAACCTTGGTATCAACAGTCATTTCAGATTAAAATCCTTTCACACTTCAGTAGTGACAGAATAATGTACTGAGTGAGGTATGCTAACAGGTGTTTACAGGTGACTCATGTGAGAGGCATGTTAACAGCAGGTGTAAACAGAAATCTGTCTTTCTGAGCTCTTAATACCTGATGGAAAGTCAAGCAAAAGAATCGCCAACAAATCTGTTGTGTTTGGAAGCCTTTTCTTTGTGTGTGTAACCCGTCAGGAACTTACCTTGGCGACCTTTCTCTCACTTTTATTCCAGGCCCAGATTTTACTGGACTGTGGAGAGGACAACATCTGTGTGCCGGACCTGAAGCTCTCCGTGCACGGGTAAGATGATTAGCGAGGAACGCTACGACAAAAAAATAAAGGCCTCAGGGTTGCGGTTTGCTTGTCGCGAAGTTCGCAGTAAATTCACGTTGCAAAACTACTGTTATTTCAACTACCGTTTAGATACATTTATTGTCAAAGTCAAAAGTCTTAGGAAAAACTCGTGTTTCCAGGTGAGAGGAATGAAACTGCACGCAGTCTTCAGGAGAAAAACAGGAAAGAGAAATGCAACAAGTGTTGTGATCATTTGGCTTTTGAAAAAAACAAATAGATGCATAAATCTGTGGGTATTTCCTGTTCTATTTCAACTCACTGTTTCGTGCACGGATTTGTTTGCAGTTGTTACTGTTCAACAACCACAAAAATGTGACTTAACGAAACCTTACAGATTTGTAACGTTTATCTTAGATCACATATTTAGAAAACGTTGGGGGAACATTCATTTTTCGAGTGATTTGGATTATCTTGACATTCAACAAGCCAAGGAAATAGGGCGTCTTTGAAATGTACTCGAGGGCTAATTTTTCAGGAGAAGAGAAAACCCATCTAGACAGCTTTCTGGAGACACCTTGAAACCTGTGCTGGCGGTTCTCTAGTTCCACAGGCAGTGTCTGCCAAAAACGTGACCTACAACAGCTTTCTCCAAAGGTCCTCCTTGAGGAAACCATCCAAATGTTCCTAATTGTATTCCATTCATTCCAACTCAGCAAGCTGTCTTCCTGCCAAAATAAATGCCATCTGATTATAAGCAGCCACAAAAGTTTTTGTGAGTCAGCAGAACAAAAATATGACACCATTTTGAGATCTTAGTTAGCCACTGAATGCACATCCTGTGTCACATCCTGGCCCCAGTGGAGAGGTTTGTCATCAAAGTACATTGACCAATGGAATCTGCACAGGTTTGAGTCCCCACCAATCAGGTGCCAGCGTTTGAATTCGGCTCGCGCTACTCCAGGGTAGCTTTATGGGGCCAGGCAGTAATTGGAAGCGTCTGTGTGGCCCTCGCGTGGAATTTCTCATCATGTCTAAGATATTGAAGAAAAAGAAGAGGGCGGAGGAACACACAGGAATAGGAATGGGGAACTTTGTGCATTGGAACACAAAATTTGTCATTGCATGTTGAACTTTTTATCTACAGTGGACATCCATTTTTTAACAGGAAATGAGCATGTAGGACAGAAGGAAAGACTTCTTGTTGGAAGTTGTTCTTGCTGATGCATTCTGGGTAACGTTTGACCCACATCAGCACAATTCTGTCCAGTCGTTGTCCTGTGTGTTAGACAGCAAATGCACAAACAACAGATGCTTTTTTTGAGCGATTAATTAGCATTTCTTGCTAAAGCGCGTAGCACTATTAATATCACTCATACTTCAGGGGCTCGTTCAAATCCATAAACCTAACTATCAGACTGTAGATACAGTAAACTAGAAGACAATGTGAGAGTTTCACAGTTTGTTTGGTTGGTGTTTGGCAGGGACAGGAAGGAAGTGTACATGGGCGATGACAACTCGCTCACGCTGACCTTCAACGCAAAGAACGATGGAGGTGGAGCGTATGAAGCAGAGCTCTATGTGGTACTGCCACCTGAGGCTGACTACAGTGGAATCGGACGCAACAACGAGGTGAGATATAGCACACCAACCCATAGGTGTTGACCGCTAAACACGTGCTGCGTGCGCGCGTGTTTGCGTGTGCGCATGTGTTTGTCACGGTTTACTGACGGTTCTGTTTCTTTGGACAGAGTTTGACCCAGCTGACCTGCAGTTATGAGACAGAAAATCAGACCCGGTACCTCAGCTGTGACCTGGGGAACCCCATGAAATCGGGCACCAGTGTAAGAACGTTACACTCATATATTACAATATTTGCATATTTAAAGGGACAGTTCACCCTTAAGTGAAAACATTGTAGGTTCATTGTGATATTGCATTGGGTTTTTTTCCATTTTACTGATCAAAGATCAGTTTTTGTCATGCCTGATCACTTCTTACAACTGACTAGCAGCTGTTCTCAGGTCAGCATAGGCCTTAATTATGTATCCTGTGAGTCACGTAGCCTGTGTTAGTCAGTCAGAGCTATCAAGGGTGCTTGTCAGGTGCTGTTCTGGATCGTGTCCGGACAGGCAGGAAGTGCTTATCTGTGCTGCAGGAAGTGACAGTCATTTTGGTTTGACCCCCCTCAGAGAGCAGAGTTCCCCTCTCCTAAATGTCACTGTGTGTGATTTGTGGTTCGTTTAACATGTCTGTGGTAACCAACATTAAATTGGTTAGCTGTTTAAACATCCATTTTCGTGTGAGTCAGTCTCATTAGTTTAGAGCTGATTATCTGGTCAAAAAAATGCTGTTTTATGTAGCGGTATTACGGTTGTTTAGTATTATTATTTTTGGGTTCCAGGACCACCAAAGAGGTCCAAAGGGCCTAAATGAGTGTATGTAATACTATCTTATACAATGAGAAATTCAGTAACACACACATGAACGGACGGCCACACACAAACTCCTGCATGGAATGAGGGAACATGAGAGGTGCTTGTACAGGGTCTTCTTGCATGTGTTGTGTGTGTTGTGTGTGTTGTGTGTGTTGTGTGTGTTGTGTGTGTTGTGTGTGTTGTGTGTGTTGTGTGTGTTGTGTGTGTTGTGTGTGTTGTGTGTGTTGTGTGTGTTGTGTGTGTTGTGTGTGTTGTGTGTGTGTGTGTGTGTGCAGCAGGAGTGATAAAACCACAATTGTAAAAGTGAGGTAGGAACTCCCCTGTACTAAGTGTACAGCACACAGTGCTTGGGAAAGTGCAGGCGTATGTGACATCACTGTGATGAATGAGAGTGCACACATTTCATTGGCTGTCTGTGTTTCCACGTATACTTTTGGAGAGAATACAGGAAGGACTTCCCACAACATCCGTTTTGTTGCTCTTGCAGTGCATTGTGGGTAATGTGCACGTTTATGCTGCTTGAAATGAATGAAATTTAAAAATTGCATTAAAATTCTGGGTTTGTTTTATTTGAAGTTGTGGGCTGGACTGCGCTTCACGTTGCCTCGTCTGAAGGACACACAGAAATTTGTCCAGTTTGACCTGCAGATCCGTAGGTATGAAATTATATTTAATATTCCACTATTACCCAGCAAACACCTGATGGAAACATTAGGAAAATGTTCTTGCATCCTAAAATTGTTTGCAGGGTGGCCTGGTATACAAATATGGCCGCAGATACATTGTGCATTGTTGTTATATGGTCAAGTCAGGTGTGCAGACGCTTAAATGTGAACCTTCGCTGTTTTTTCACTCCGTCTGCAGTAAAAATGAAAATAACTCCCAGAGTGAGATCGTCCCCTACAAGCTGGAGGTGGTGGTCCGCTCTGACGTTATTCTGCAGGGGTGAGTTCACATGCAGAACCCATTTATTTCCCTCAGCACCTCACAAGACGTCTCTTCAGGAAGCTTTCTCTGTTCCCATACATTCTCACTTTACCATCTCTCTTTATCTCCTTTACAGTGTCTCCCGGCCAGACAAGGTCTTCTTCCCTCCTCCAAACTGGAAAGTGGCCAAGAACGTGATGGTGGAACAGGATGTGGGACCTTCCGTCCAGCACACTTACGAGGTGGAGATCTTTTCCGCATGGAACTCTGGATTATTCTTTATAGGGCCGGTTCCCTCTTCCAGGCCTGTGCAGATGGGTCACGGAACGTCTGGCACGCTCAGAGGTTGTCATGGAGACAAATATCTCCAGCAGTAACGGGGATGTCCCAAAATAGCGCGAGATATCGAGTCATCACTTTTTGGTGACCAGCAATGACGGAGGGGCTGCGTTGAAACAGTAGTGACTCACAATTTATCGTTAAACTACAGTCAGGCTATTTAAAAACGTTCAAGCTACTCACAAACAGTCAGTGAAGTGATGAAGTGAATTTTTTGTCATGCTACACCGCAGTTCATTGGAAAAAGTAGTTACTGTGAAGCCTACGCTATTTTTAAAACGGTCACACCACTTAAAAATGTAGTTACGCTATATTTAATTTGTTGTCCTGCCACACTGGTGACCAGAGTACAAGGACACCTGTGGAGTTCGTTTGGAAGTGGGAGTTAATTCTGTGATTTTGATGGCGTACGATCATAATCTTTAAAATAACAAAGTAACAGCTTTGAAGTTTGTGTGGTTCAAAGAGTTCATGATGATATCACATCAACTTGAGTCCTCTCTCTCTCTCTCTCTCTCTCTCTCTCAGCTGGTGAACAACGGGCCGAGTCGCATCAGTCACACTGTACTGCAGCTGAAATGCCCCATGAGGCTTCAAAGTAACAGGTTAATTTACCCGCTGGAGGTCACGACTGAGGGCCCTGTTAACTGCACCACCCACAACATAGTCAACCCCTTAAACCTGAAGGTAAGAGGTTTTGGGTTAACCACAGGGCAGATTTAATTAAGACTGGGCTGAGTTCTGTGATTACGTGCTTGACTTCAATCTTTCTGACTCGTGAGATTTATCCAAATACCATTTCACAAAAGTACCGGGTCATATTTCACTCCAAAAAAGAAGAAAAAAATATGATTATTTAAGAACAGTTTTGAGGTTTTTGCTTAACAGTTTTGCGTAGTCTCCTCAAGTTTACACGACTGTAATGTCAAAGATTTTCATGAACAAAATCACACCGTGCCACATATTATAATGGACTTAGATGTAGTTTAGATGTATAATTTCTTATTTTATATTGAGCTCAGTTCTGTCAGCGTTCATAAGATATTTACCCTTACAGCAAAGTAAAAACAGGCTGTACACAATACATGTATGCTAACACACACACACACATACACACACACACACACATACACACACACACACACACACACACAGAACAGAGCAGATGTCCGTTGACACACCTCAGAGGCTCAGAAATGGGCGGAGTCTGTTAACGACTGCTTAAATATAAACTCAAGGGACGTGTGCTGTCAATCACAGTATGGTCCATACAATCTTTAACACACATACATATGCCAAACGCATGCACGTGAGGGACACACCACACTCTCTGTGCTGCAGCCCCACCCAAAAACGTTAAGATGATCTTTGATCCTCCTTCTGTTCTCTCATCTCAATCTGCTGCCTTTCATGCTTCATGTCCTGCTGCTGTGTGTATATAAACACAGCCATCAGCCCGGTCAAAGCCCCTTCTGAAAGACCCGTGCAACACATTTATGGCTCTCTCTGCCTCCCTCTAGAGGTGAATAGTTTATAACATGCACGGTCAGCTCGACTCAAGCAGCAGATTTTCTGCTGCTGTCTGGTTTCAGATGGTGAAGTGTCTTTAAAACAGTGAGATGGGATTCTGTTTTGTAACCAGCTTTTTTTCAAACTTAAACTTAATGTTATGACTATTTATCAAAAGTTGGGAAATTTTACAAACGTGCAAGTTGCAGCGACCTGCACGCCTCTCCGATGCCCTTCTGTGGCTCTTCTGAAGGATTTGAGTGAATCTTCCCTCTAATCTGGACAATTCCTAACACAAAACTGCTGTAACATCTGGAAATTGGCAGAGTTTCTCCTTTAAGTGGTTGTTTGTCATGGTTGTTGTGATGTTAAGGGAGTTTCTTGGTTGTGAGGAGCATTTGCAGAACTTGAGTGAAATTCAACTGTTACAAAACTTCCCGTTCTGAGCGACGTTTCCCTCCCATTGAGCTCATGTTGAGTCAGAGGGCGTCGGTACAGACTGAACGGTGAGGTCCAGAAGGTCCAAACGGGCGGTACATTTTCCATCTAATGTTCTGTTCTTTCTTTTCCTCTTCGCTCTTTCTCTTCTCCAGCTGCAGCAGCCCTCGACCGAGCAGACGCCCTTACGAGACGCGGCGCAAGAACATCACATCGAGAAAAGGGAAACGCACAAGGGCGAGCTGTCCCAACTGACCAATCTGGTGAGATTCCTCAAAAGTAAACGCAAAAATAAAGGCGGTTATGACAGCGAGAAAAGATAACGAAATGAAAATAAAAGTGAGCAGACGAGGACACTAATTAGGGCTGTGGATGCCACATACAAATACACAACCATAACTACAGGGTAAAATATTAATGTTAGTTCAGATTTGTTGCAATGCATTATGGGTCAGCACGCAACATGTGACCCGTACGATGGCTAACAAACATTGAACAAACCAATCAAATGCATGGCTCGTTCTCATGACCACAGAAGTCACAAGATCTTCCCTTCATTGGTGTACTAACTCAAAAGGTCATGTCATACGAGGCTGCCATGAAGATTGATTTGCTAGGTCAGTGTAGGTGTGTGTGATTGCGTGTTTGTGTACGCGTGCGACCATGTGAAACAACATTAATGACCTCATTACTCGTACAGCTGATGGGGCTGTCAAAATGTCCTTGCTATAGTCTTTAGTTTGCACTTTTTCTCTGCGTCATTACCCGGGTCAGCCTGCCACCTCTGTCAGACAGCAGGAGATTATGTAGCGCAGGTGCGTGTAGATCTCATCTCTGCTCTGTACATGCACAGTAAAAGAGGGCATTATTTAAATAAAGTATTATTCTGACAGTTCTGGGAACGTTCAAAACGTCCAGTTTATTAGACATATTAAAATTACTGCTTGGTTACAAGAAACTAGTTTAGAAATAAAAACATTTCACTAACAATTTAAGCATAAAGTTTTTCATATGATGCATATCGTTACAAAACTGTTGGGCTAATGTTACTGCAAAAACTTTGAGACACTTTTTGGAGAATGAAACATTCTGAAAACGTTACCTAACGTTACCTATTAGCTGGGGTTATGATGATGTGAAAAATAATCCCCAAAATGGGGTGGTAATTTTTCAGGCAGCTTTAAGAAGACTACAGTTTGTGTTCCTCTGGGCTTCACAGTTCTTTCTCCTGTCTTTCAACAGCTAGAACCCCAAAATATTACCACAAATAAAACCCTGACAAGACCCCACACAGAGTGCTCTAAGCGTTGTAGAGGGGTTTCATGATCTGAGATCGTTTCTTCACCCCTAATGAACCACACAAAAACATTACAGGGATCTTATAATGAATGTGGTATTGTACAGCTTGTAAAACCAGAGTGCTGAATGTTATTGTGTTGGGGGGTTGGAATTTGGCTTTAGGCGACTTCAGGCAGGAGTTTACAATTCTGTGACTCTTCCACTGAATTCTCACTAATTTAAAGCAGTGGATGCATTCGACTCTAGCTCGACATTAGGTCCCTTGTTGCTGCTCTCAGCTCACAATGAGCATCACTCTCATGGTTCCACCCTCCATCCACACGCTTTTGTGTCGCATAAAGAACATGCGAGAGTTCATTATATTTCACTCATTTCTCTGCTGTTATTAAAGTGTTTTCTGTGAGTTCACTTTCTGCTTTTGTTTGATCTGTCTTATGTTTCAGTCTTGCTCCAGTGTGGACTGCTGGACTTTAACGTGTAATGTTGGTCTGTTGGATCGAGGGACGAGTGCTATACTGCACGTCCGCTCACGAATCTGGGCTGAAACATTCATGGAGGTGAGCAGAACAGTTGTCTCTGTTTGTACTGATAATTCACCAAATGCTAAGCATTGTTGCCAGAGTGGATTCTGGGTTGGTCAAGTTATTATAAAGTCAAGTTTCAGACTGCAAAACCTCAAATACCCAGTGAACAACTTCAGGTTGCAAGAACGTTTCCTTGATGTTTCCATTAAGTAACCAAAAGGTTAAAAATGTTATTTTGAAAGTTCTATAAGCGTCTAAAACTAAAACTAGCGTTCTATGTTTTGCCGTTGTGTTAACGTAATTGCTTGGTTATAAGAATGCTATTTAAACACTTCGCAACTCTCTTCAAATGTTCCAATAACAATAACATTTTTAATATGTGATTTTTACAAATCACACGCATATATATATATATATATATATATATATATATATATATATATATACAGTAAAAATATTCAACGAATGTTACAGCAAGACTGTGTTTGATAACTGTTTTATGATTGCACTGATTCAGCCACAGTGTTGTATAGAGTTTTAATGTAAAATGCGATCTTTCCTGGCAAGGTCACTGCCAGGTGTGTGGCTGCTCTTGCATGTGTAAGCGTGTTTTAGGGAGAGTTGGCGGATGTCTCTGAACAGGAGCTTTTTTGAGAGATTACATGTCTTACACGCTCTCTGTTGATCCAGCCAATACAAAGATTATAAGTGAGGGCACTGAAAACGCGTCAGCGGGAGATCGCCACAGCTCAGCGGATTGGAATGTCACGGGGGTTTGGGGGGGGGAGAGCAGAGCCAGTCATTGAGGTTTAATGAGGCAGTATCGCCCCCTGCTGATCGTGGATGTGATTGTGAAATTACATTTAGACAAATCAGTGTCTAATTCATTACACGCGTGTTGAAAATATGAAACCAATTGGCTCGCTCAGTTACCAAATGTGTCTTTTTATGCTTCCTTGCAGAATCCTTACAAGAGTTTTATCCTGGAGTGTCTCGCTAGTTACAAAGTTGAAAAGATGCCCTACGCTATTTTACCCAAAGTGACTCCTAGTGGTACCAAAAAGGTAAACTTCATACAATCTCCCTGCTAGCGGTGATCATGTGACAGGTTTATTTATTATAAGTCAACATAATCCACTGGGTTTATATTTCATGTAGATGGTGACTCCCGTGGTCTGGAATAAACCAGACAGCACATATGCTGTACCTCTGTGGATCATCATACTGGCTATTCTAGCCGGCCTTCTACTGCTTGCCTTGCTCATTTACGTCCTTTACAAGGTGAGTGATTTATTTTGTTACTGTTGCAAAAACATTCTTGCAACCTAAAATTGTTTGCCGGGTATTTTATGGTTTATAGTAGGCAGTTTTGACTGGACTATCTTTTAATTGTAATTGTTAGTTCTTGTAATTGATGGTAATTGATGGTTCTTGTAATTGATGGTAATTGATGGTAAACAAATGAATTTCTCTCATAGCTGGGCTAGTGTAGCGTAAATGAATTCTTATGCTTCAAAGATGGATCGGCCTGTAGTTTTTAATCTTCAACTAATTCTTAGCTAATTATCTTGTCTTCATTTATATCTTATCTCATTCTTATTCTTTTGCAACCCTGCAGCTGGGCTTCTTCAAGAGAACTCCCTACGGCACTGCTATGGAGAAAGCTCAGCTCAAACCTCAGGCTGCTTCTGAGGCTTAAACTACACCAGAGGATTCCGAGAACACATACCGAAGAATGTTGTTAACCAGGGGCCACCAGTAGAAAAGGTTCATAGCCGTTTGAAAACAAGACTCGACTGCAGTAGGGGAATATGGAGGAAAGATCACTGGATCTTCGCTGTACTGCACTAGATGACGAGACTCTAAAGACTCAAAGCCAAAAGAATGTTGACAGGTTTATTTTATTATCGTTTATTTTTCTCGTTGTTGTTGGTTTCGATGGTTTTTAAAGCACCACCTAAAGCCTGCCGCTCACAAACAGTTTCGATCTTAACAAATGCTCAGGATCAGTTGCCTGGCAACGTGCTAATGGAGACGAACCAATGAGAGCCTCTCCTACGGACAATCAGCTGCACTAATACTAAAGTGACATTTTAAGTTTAATTTTTGTTAACAATTTCACTTAGTTTTTGTGGTTTTAGTTTAGTTTTAAACGTTTCAGTTAAACAATCCTCAGTGTAGCAATTTAAATACACATCACCAAAACACTTTGTGTAAAAACCAAAGATTTCGATACAGGTGTTTTTTGTTTTTCGTGTTTTTTGAGGTAGAGAATGAGCGTGAGAATGAGGTAGGATACCTCACCGTGGACCCTCATCTCTGTTTTCCTGCTGTTTTTGTTTTGTGTGATTTCTGATGGAAAGTTCATGCGCGAGGGTTTTCAGTTACAATGAGAGGATTTCAGCTCAGTCATTTCTTCCAAAGGAAAAATGTTGGTTTCGGTCTCAGGTGATAGCCGTAAAAGAGCAGCGCACAGATCCGCTGCCGTACGTTTCCATGGAAACATTTTCAGGATCCTTCACGGAAGGCCACCGTTCTTCCCTCCTGACTGTCGGGGCCGTCGTACGACGGGGGCCCTACACATTGGGCCCTGGGGGGCGAGGGGCACCGTGAATTGTAGCGGCACCCTGCTGACTGTTAACGGTTACCTTACTAAGTTAATAGTAAACAAGCAGTAGTGTTGCCTTACTAGTCATCTGGGACACAACTGGACCCACACCGAGTCTGTGAAACCTCACAAATGCCTTGAAGCAGAGCTGTGCTCTGCCAGTATACTAATAGACTCTTTGGGCCGAAGAGCGGAAGGATCAGGTGGGGTCGAATCTTTCCCACATGACCCCCTCAGTTGCCCCTCCAAATTTCTCTGGAGGAACGGAGAACCACTGCGGACCCGGAATGAGATGTCCGCCAAGTCTGTTTGTCAGTGCACATGCAGATCGTGTACACACACATATTGATATAACACGTAAACACACACAGCTGACTCACAAACTGAAAATCGTTCCAAGGCAGCAGTAACTCATCCAGGGACTGAATGTTAAAACACACCTACATAGTTCTTTTGTGGATCGTGTATGTGTGTTTGTGGTAATCTGCTTGTGTGTGTGTAGGTGTGTGCATGGAGATGTGGAGATACGAGATGTTTGTCCTCAGTTTTTGGAGCCACCACAGGAAAGTGTAAAAATGCTTTTGTGCTTCATGGTGCTAAAGTGGCCAAACTAGATAGTGAGCGACCGCAGTCACCTGTCATGAAAATGTTGTCTCAGCAAGCCACTTAGAAAGGGAAAGCAGCTCCCACTGTGGAATGTGTCGGACATTGTGTGGAAGTGCAATATTGTTGTATTTTTATGTATTCATTTTGACTTTTTTTGTCATGTGTATATTAATACTTTATTTTAGTGAGGTTCTCCGAAATACAAGTCATTTGAAGACAACACCCAGTTTGAGGGTTGATATTAGCCAGAAATTAGGGTCATTTAAAAAAAAAAAACTGTGATGCTGGCAGTGTTTTTGCATAAAATACTAAAACAGGATTTTTATCATAACATGATTGTGCCACACCAGTATATAGTAATTACTATCCAACAATCTCTTGTCACTGATAAAGACTGTTTTACTGTTTTTAGTTTGTTGTTGTTTTTCACAACACCGGCAGACTTACACCCTACACAGACCACTTGAATCCTTACTGATGTTCTTTGTTTTAAATCTCTTTGTACATTAAAAAATTATTTATTCCTCCAAAATATAAAACATAGACCTGAGATTTTTGTTTTGGATTAAGCAGGAGGTAACACTGGGTATTTCTATCTTTAAACATGTGCCCCAAATTCCTGTTTTTTTTTTTTTTTTGTTGTACATATGTTTGGCGAGGAGATTATTGTACTTGTTTTATTTGTAATTGATTCTGGTTTGACGTGTTATTTCATCTTCCCATATTGGGGAGAATCAGAGGGATCTTCAAATAATTCATTGCATTTACTGTTTGCATTTTAAAATAAATCTCTTTTTTTACAACTTCTTTGTTACCCGAATATTATTTTAATTCTGTAATTGTTCAGTTTATGATGCAATGTGACAGGGTTCTTTTGTAAATAAATAGAATAAATAGAAACCACGTCATATTACAATAAAAACAAACGGCGCCTCGCGCTTTCAATAATTTATTTATAAAAAATAAACACTTTATAGCAAATATGCATAATATATATACTACATATAATATACACTGTCTACAAAACGCATTATACTACCCTCATAGCATTAACTGGTTTAGATAACTGGGTAAATGGTATTTGGCTTGATATATACTGGTTAATCTGTACACGCTGTTGCGCAGAGATTAATATTTCAACAGGCCAGAACACTGTTATGTAAAGATGAATGGAAATGGGCCGTTGAAAGTTATTTTACATTCGAGGTCACACAACTGAACCATAAGTCAGTTATTCCACATTACTTCACTCACCACGAGTACATGTGTTTATCTTAAGCCCTTGTGTGGAGAACGAACCAGTCAACCAGCCAATCAGAAACAAGAACTTAACTCTATATTTATAATGTTATAAATTAAAGTTAACGCAGCGCTGCAGTGAATTTTTTGGCTTGTGGTGTGTGTGTTATGGCGCAACATTTCCAAGAAGGCATCTAATAACACATCGTGTGAGCATTTTTAAGAATCAACTCAGTGCTTGGCTGATCTGTGCATGCGGCACGGGTTACACCATATAACCACACATAGGGTGATTATGGATTACATTAGTCATTAAAATTAATAAATGAGATTTCTTTCTCCAATATGGAGCAGAGCAGGGCTGAAGAAAGGCAGTCTCGGGTCCCTCATCGCTCTATGGCTCTGGATAGCTGAGTTAGTTTCTTCTGATTGTCGATCACGTGCAGCTTATGGATGTACTGTCTGATATTGGTCGCGCTGCGCAAGTTCACCGACTGATCTGAATCTATGAGAGATGAATACCAGAGATCAATCATGTTGTCTTTGTGTTATTGTATTGAATGTGTTAAAGGTCTGTTTGTTTCTCGTTTATCTTTTAAATATTTATAATAGTGGCTTAAAATGAGTATGGGAAACCTACACGTTGATATTCGTATAGCTTGGGCATCCATAAACATTCTCTCTGTCAGACCTTTGGGTGGAGATGAAGGCACTGTGAAAATGGAAAAGTGAGTCAAAAAACAGTGTTTGAGCAGCAAAGTCGTGATAAATTGCTCAAACTGAATGAACAACATCTATAGAGTGACTGTGGCGTAGCGTGTGATCCACACCACTAGAGGGCGCGTTACCGTAAGGTTGACTTCGG
Source organism: Botia almorhae (assembly GCA_036877575.1). NCBI lineage: Eukaryota > Metazoa > Chordata > Actinopteri > Cypriniformes > Botiidae > Botia > Botia almorhae. Next base: position 42,953 of record JAZGTJ010000330.1, read on the forward strand.
CTTTCCCGAACTGTTTTTACTGTCCTGGCAATCATACGCTGCAGATAAGGTAAAATACAGGACATATTAAATGTCATTTCTACAAGCACACCTTCCATTGCATTTGTAATAAGTAAGGGAGCATTTATATCAAATGCAGTCTTCTACAAAAAACGTTCACACGCTGCACGCCAACACGCAAGTGCGCAAACTCACCATTTTCTCAAAGTTGACCAGTTTGTCAGTGTAGTTCTTGTTTCCTTCATGGATGAATGTCATATCTATAAGAATGCACGAGAAGTTGAATGTTTAGGTTTAGGTTAACTAAACTTAGGTAAACTAATCTCCAGTTAACTATGCTGCGTTTAAGTTTGTTTACACTCAGTTCTTGTGTATGTAAATACGTATGTGTATGATCGATCAAGCTGGCAGACAGCTACGTCGCTTGTCACTGAAACAGGTCAAAAAGTTAAATTCTGACTAAATATTGTGTGGTTTTATGAACAGGCCTGTTTGACTGCCAGAGACCATTTAAATCCATAGCGACGCTTTTTATATTTTGAGTTTTTTTTGTACATTATAAAATGCATTAATTATGCCTCCAACTTTAAATTGTAGACATGAGATTTTTAACATGTAATAAGGAGGTGACATTGGGTTTGTCTTCTTATTTATGTCTTTATTTATTGCATGCCTTGAGTCGCAACAATAATTCAATATTAATTATTAGTTATTAATAGCAAGCTAGCTTTGAAACCATAAGATCCCGCCCTTTGTTCAGAGCGATCTACGAAGCCACGCCTCCTCCAACAGTGGGTGGAGGTATGCAAATACAGTATAGTTTGGCTGTCCAGTGGGACATAGGACAAGCGTTTTGTGGTTCTGGACCTTCCACAGAAGATGAATATGTATATAAATATTTTTAATGACAGCCCCTAGAATGTAAAGAGATTTTCTGCCATGTTTCTGTAAAGATCATCGACCCTTCCTTAAATAGCTCATGGTGAATAATGTAAGCAACAGTTTGATTGGCTGTTCAAGAGTGTACTGTACCTTTAAGCAGCAGGGGTGTGAAAGGAATGTATGGAGGGTTGAGTTTAGATACAGTCAGTCTGTAGGCTCGGTGATTACGGGACGGATCCTGCAACACAAGCATGTCAGTCATGAGTGACACGAGTATTCGTCAACGTTTACATTGTTTCTCAGACGATACGTGATGTTTTAACAATATCTTGGAAACATTTGCTCTTACCATTAATCTTTCATATGCACAGTAGATTCTTTTGGTTTTGTTTGGAAGTCTCTGTTGAGCAGGATGAGACACAGAGCAGTTTATCAGTCTTTCTGAATGATTTGTTCTGTTTCGTGTGTTAGTGATTATTGAGATTGTTTGCTGCTGGTGTTTTACAGTAGTGACAGAAATGTTTTACATTTACATTTAGTCATTTAGCTGACGCTTTTATCCAAAGCGACTTACAAATGAGGACAGGAAGCAACTTCGATTACAATAAGAGACAACAGTGAATAAGTGCTATACACATGGCTCAGGTTTTTCAACACAGTATAAGAAAGTTTTTTTTTTTTTGTCCCCGCGTAGAAGTGGGGGTGTGTTAGTTTTTAAAACAGATGCTGAGATCAATCTGCTCCTCACCTCCCATGTCTTACTGAGTCTCTGAACGGCACTGTTACTGAGACCAAACATCACGGCGAAAAACGAGTTCAGATTCTTCTGCTCCTTCAAACTGGAAGAAATCAGATCAATAATGAGACAACCATCAACACATACTTCTTAATCCAAACCAGTCATGTGACCAGTCATGTGTTTTTATCACTCTGGATTTGTTAATATTATAGAATAACAGTGAGACAGCAGGTGGCATGTTAGAATATTTAGATTTTGCCTCTTGGTGATATTAGACATGTATAATGTGTTTTGTGTATGTTTACAGTATATATTAGTGTAAGTTATGTATTGTTTGGTGGCTCCAGCCAAAGGAAGTAATTCATTGTGTTAGTGATGGTGATGTAAAGAGAGATTATTGAAGAACACTCACACGGCGGCTATCTTGATGAACTTCTTCAGTAGTGTGGCTCTCTTCTGCAGGTCTCCACACAGACACAGTTCAGTGACCACCCAGTACTGAACCTCATTGAACCGACGGACGAAACGCTCAAGGTTAGCCGTGGTGCTGCCCAGAAACCTGTCCCGTCCAAAAACATAGTAGACCAGCTCCACCTATAATACAGCAAAGTAACTTTAGTATCAGCCGATTTACACCTGAAAACAAACTATTCATGATTTACTCTTTTAAAATACATGTAATAAGACCTCAGAGGTCTTTATACGTGTAGATTTAATTTTGATATTTACAGTAAAATTGCAAATGATTTTCTTTCACTTTCATAATTCCGTTTTTCCTTATTTGTAAACATGATTTGTAAATAATTGAATGAGAAATGACTAATAAAAGGTAAAGAGTTGGTAAAGAATATTGCGTCTAGATGCATCTGCATCTATTGTCTGTTATCAACAACATCGGTAACCTTTGTTGAAGATTTAGACGTGGCTTTTTATAAAAAAACATGAAAGCTGTTTGTTCTTGTAATGTACTGCAGGCTTGTTTTCACTGTTTTCACTGTTTTACAAGATAATCCGATTTAGGTGAACATTGTGATGATCAGTTTACGCACAATCAATATAAGACGTCTTCGAAATGCCACGTGCTTTTACTTCTCATTCATCTGACAGACACTCGTTCACGTGTTTGTGAGCAGACGACAGTGCAGGCGTCAGATCATGTGATCATCAGATCATCAGCTTGTCTGTGAAGTGTTTGACTGACTCACTCTATCTGACGCCCGGCGTGTGATCAGACAGATAAGCTGCACACGGTGACAGAATGTATCCTGTGGCGCTTTAGGCCCCGAACGTGCGAGTCGATGCTGATTACAGACTGATACATAAATTCATAAAAATGACACCACAGATAAACGGACACTGTTTGTGTGATAAGCTCTGATGGTCTGGTGAGACGTTTACCTCGTGCATGGCCGTAAAGAGCTCCCAGTCGTAGCTGGTGAGTTGACTGGCGATGTCTTTGGAGCACATCTGCTCCAGAGTGTCTATAGTGTTTTTCTCTGGACCCAGCTGCTCCTTCACTGTTGTCTGTCAGGAGCACAACACACACTAGATTCATAATTCACTTTTTTCCAAATGAATTCATTGACCATTTGCACTTTACAATAAATGAATGCTGGGTGAGTTACCAAACAAAATGTTTGCAGTACTAGAATAGTACTGGAGCAGAAGAGTGAGTGTAAGGCACCTTTTGAGTGAAGGCTGTGTGTTTGGCATACTACAAAGTGCTAAAGTTTATTTATTTAAAAAAAAGTTTAGTGAAAAGTTACTTTGTTTCTTGTATTGCTACAAAATAAGGCCAGAAAACATGCCTAACTTTTGAAGGCAAGATAATTGTTCAAAAAGAATGGAAGCTACTTGTTAGCATTGATAACCAATCCAAACGACTATATCTAAAACCGTCTAATATTTTATTAAGAGACAGAGGACTGAATTGTGCATGTGTGGTTATATGACTATGGTGAACGCGTTGTCTATTAGACTGTGACTAATGTTACATTCATTAAGAATGACACTTTTTCACATTTTTTTTTACACTTTTTTTGTGCAGTTTCTGTCCTATTTCAGTCCTCCTGCAAACTAATTGTGATGCATAACTTCACATCCAGGCTCTCTAATGACATCTGTTACAGTTCATTGCATCAGAACAGCAGCAGCAGACATTATACACTGACACAGTGATAATTGTGTCTCTCACCAGTTGCTCCACTTGGCTCGTGGAACAGAGGAAAAGCTCCTCGTTCACTCCTAACGAGGCAGAGACGGCAGTGGCGTCCAGCTTGAGCTGAACTCTGTCTGAGGAAAACAAAAACAAACGTACAGCACGTTGAAAACTCTTGAGTCAGGTGGGATGATGAAGCTACAGACATTTCTGACGCACAACTTGTAAGGTTGAGAAGATTTGTTTGGTCATAGTGTTTGATAAAGTGACACTTTGACCGGTAGGTGGCGCTGTGACTAACTTCAGGTACTCTCAGGGCATTGTGGCAGTGATGCATACAGAGTTGAACTTTTGACCTATACGGTTCTAGGGGCAGCCAGGAAGACACAAAATATGCAGAACAAGACCGCAGATATGAATAGGTTAAAAATGTATAAACTAAATCAGTTACTGAGCAAGTACATGACAGATCAGTGTTCAACACGATCACCTTACCCTCATTCGCAACAGTAAATTTATAATAATTTATCATTTGAGCTGTCGGGTCTGATTTGGTGGGAAATGGCCGTCTATAAACAGTAGTTTTACCTATTATATCACATGTGTGGATGCTGTAGATGATGCAGCGTTTGTAACTTGTTCTCACAGCAGTTTAGAACAGTTTACAAGTAACCTGCAATTGTATGTTTTAAGCAGAGATGGCGATAGAGAGGCAAAAGTTACAGATTGCAGCTTTAAATACAGTATTAGAGCTCTAGAACACGGGAATCTGATGGCTTACCTCCTGAGGAGTTCATCTTGACCAGAACATAGTCTCTATCGGGGTCCACTAATGTAGACAAGATGTCCTTCACCGAGGCATCGACGGGCAACATCACAGTTACGACTTTATGATCCAGTTTGAAGATCTCGTACAAGACTGCCAACAGACAAGAGGAAGTGATTTAAATAAACAAATACAATTAGGTCAATGTAGTTCACTTTGAAACATTTGTGAGCTCTTTCACAGGAAGGTTGTCCTAGCTTTATCTTTTTATAAAGCTGCGATCTTTAACTTTTGCCTCTCTACCGCCATCTCTGTTTGAAACATAAAATTTCAGGGTATTTGTGGAGTTATTTTCTTAATGTGGGTGACAAGTTCTAAACAACTGTCATAAGAGCAAGCTTATTATTAACTTACTGTTGTAAGTCGGGGTGAGGTACGGAGATTGTGTTGAAAACTGATCTGTTATGTACTTGCACGCAAACTAATATTCATTTTAACCAAAAAATGTTATGGATTGCTGCTTTAATTTTTTTGTGTGACGGGTAGGTTAATATGAATGGTTTTACACAGAGATAAAAACACACACCTTTGTCTTGTGCTCGAATCGATCGCAAATTCCCCGCTGGCTCCTCGTGAGCAGAAAACCAGTCAAACTTTTGGTTCAGCTGAAACACAAGCACACTGAACATCAGTGTTTCACAAGAAGACATACAAACTAACAGAGCTGTGGATAGATTGTGTGATGAGACTAGACAGGCAGTGTTTGAGATATATTGGTTTTATCTTTTGAAAATAAAAATGACACGTTTATATTTTAGAAAGAATGAATCAGTGATAAATCAGCTGGCAGGGATGTCTGGTCAACATTGATTTATGTTGCCTATCATTAAAAACTACAATCACTTATTTACCTAACATCACAGGAAGGCTATTTTGAAACAGATTCCTTTTGGTTCCTTAAGCAGGTAATTCACATTCTTGTGGTAGTTGTAGTCTTTAAAAGCATCTTGCTAGGAACCTTGCTAGCACAAGGCAGTTTTAAAAATTCGAGGTATGAATGCGTGTCATTTATTTTGTAGAAGAAATTAGGAACGTCTCTTCAAGTGATGTTGACCACAGACGTCATGTGACTGAACCGTTTAGAAAACGTGGTCGTGAGGAATTCCCAGTGGGGTCGCATTGCATAAAAACGCATATAAAACATCTTAGTAATGACAAGACTGTAAGTTGTAATTGTCATTTACACACTCGTTCTCCAGTACAGCGCAAACAATATAACGGATGTCTGGATTTGACGTGACCGTGCATATAGTTGACCTACTTTTAGCACGCTGTGGTTTTAGCGCTCGTAGCGTGTGCGACTCTTTCAGAGCAGGATTTACTTTCGCTTTGTTCTCTGAATTTGTCTAAGCTGTTGACTTTTCCACCGGCAACTGTTTATTATAATGTGTCATAAAGTTCATACTGGGACTTTATTGGTCTCTTAAGTTTTCCCACAGACTGAAAAACTTCAGAGTGCCTCTTACCTTCGTCAGAGTGTGGCATCCATTCTCAGTTCTGCAGGGAGAGTGAACAAAGATCTATAATTGTAGGATTATATAATAGTAACACATTGCAGATTTAAGATTAGGTGCCTATGTAGATTACATACCCTATATACATTATATTTTATACAAATTATACATATACACAATAAATGTTATGCCGTTTATTTCATTACTATTACATTCTTAAATCTGATTATATATATCTTACTTATGTGTATATATTTACACATTTGTGTGTATACGTGAGTGATTTACATTTTGTTTTTCCTGCGATCCCTCAGCTGCTCTTTCAGCATGCTGGAGAGTCTGGAATCAGCCATCACTCCCTCTCTGAATTTCTACACAAACATGAAGGTAATTTAACTCACAGTTCACTTTTAACTTCACTTGTACGTTGCACTTCAAAATCGACTCCACTCGAAACTATTATATACTTAAAATTCTTAAGCGTATAACATCTCGCACTATACTGTAGCATTTATGGATGTGTTGACATGCATATTTTGTTTGTTTTGAGTTGTTTTGAAACCTTGCATACAATAAGGACACATTGTTTGAATGACACAAAAAATGCCCTTGTAATAAAGGCAGGGTAGGTGATCCCTCGTCCAATCGTTACAATCGGTCCTAGAGCAATGATAGGATGTCTTACTATTGTCAAACTATGTCCATAGTTATGTCCATACCATGTGTTCATGTGTTGGAGGAGGCGTGGCTTTGAAGAGCACTCAGAAGGGAGGGCGGGCTCTTACGTTTTTAAAGCTAGCTTGCTGTTGCTAGCCTCTAAGTTGCCTTCCCTATCTTTAACTACCTCCAGTATTAGTTTGATGTCATAATGGGATAAGGGTCAACAATGAACAATACTGATTAGATGCCTGACATCCATAATGATAATACGTTATAATAGTGACTGCGTTTGGATTATTCTAACCTCCAGGAATTCAGAGGCCACTGGATCGTCCTTCAGCAGCAAACCGTACAGAGCCACCCAATGACACACCATCTTCACAATCTTCTGCTTGGTGTTGAGAGCATACGCTGCCTTTTCCAGGTCTGTGCCTTCAGATGGCTCTGCTTGGTAAGTTCAAACGCAGGTTAAGGAAAACCATCCGACCAGAGACGCTCAGAAAGTGACGTTACAGTTTAAAACACAGACTGAAATATCAAACAGAGGATGAGACTCGAGCAGTGGCAGGATATTGGTGCTGGAGGGCGGCACACAGCTGACTGCAGGGCATGAAGACTGGGTGTGTTGTGAGGAAGTCGCTCACACTGGGATCTGCAGAAGATACCAGATCTTTATTATCATCTAATGCAGTGACTTCAGGGTTCAAAATTGTTCAGATACGCTTCTGTCCTCAGCCACAAACTAATGTGTAGAGACAAGACATCATACCTATAAAATCAGTGCCATTGGTTTCCAGTTTAATTGTCTCCAGCATGTGTTCCAGAATCTTCTCGGGTGTTCCTGACATGACTGTATACCTGAGAGAGAGAGAGAGAGAGACAGAGAAAAAACAGATAGAGAGGAAAAGAGACAGACAGAAAGTGAGAGAGACAGAGAGAAAGAAACAGACAGAGTGAAAGAGACAGCATGAGATAGAAGAAGGGAGACAGACAGAGAGAGACAGACAGAGAGATAAAGAAAGAGGGAGTGAGAGAGAGAGAAAGACAGACAGACAGAGTGATAAAGAGAGAGAGAGGTTATGTGGGTGTGGTAAGCACAGGGTAATGGTAATTTATATTAATGAGCTTTTCACCGTTTTCATCATATGGTTTTATAATTAGTTTAATGCACTTGAAATCAAATAACAGACCGTTAGCTTGCTGTTCATTTTACACTCCTCTAGTTTGTGTAAAATCCTTTCTTTCAAATGAATCATTTACAACCGTCTCATTGTAAACATTGTCTCTAAATTGTGGATTTCATGCTTCAGTGTTTCCTTCACTTGGTGATTTTATAGAAATGATTGATGATGCTGAATTTGAATGTCACTCACATGTCTGATAGAGATTAAACGGTTAAAACGAAGAAATGAGGGAATGGTTTACTTGTTGCTGCTTGCGCTCTGATAGGTGGAGTCCTGCTCTGAGGTCTTCTCCAGAACCAGAACAACTTTACCATGTTCCTCCAGACGGACGGTGTTCGCCTCCACATCCTGCACATACAATCAGCTCCAGTGTAGCATTTACATTTGTTTAAAGCAACTAGCAAGCTGCATGTAATACATATAATAATGCTATATTATATGTAGCTTTACAATATAAAATGTGGCCCAACTTTTTTATATCTACACACACACAGAATGTACCTTGAGGATTCGTATGAAATCTTGCTTGTCCACTCTCAGGAAGTGGCAGTTGTCCTCTCTCAGGATGATGGTGGCAGCCCGGGGGGCGTCATTCACCAGGGCCAGTTGCCCAAAATCATCACCTTCATGAAGGGTGGTCACCAAGCCCTGTATGACCCACACACACACACACACACACACACACAGGTCAATGAGATAATCTTTGCCTAACAGGAAGCATGTAATATGAATTACTTTAAAACAATGCAAGTTCTATATTTAACCGCAATGTCTTTTAAAGGTCACGTAACTGATGGTTCTACCTTTCCGTGGGTGATGACATTAACAGAACCCTTCCAGATGATGTACCAGGATGTCCCTTTGTCCCCCTGACTGAACACTGATATACAAACAGACATTTAAAGAATTAAAATCTATTCATGGTGCGGGAACCCCCAGTCTTAAGATTAGAATCACTGTGCTGTACCAGTTTAGCTAGTATGTGCTCTTTTAAAAGAGCATCCACTTTCCTAAAGCATTTTATTGGTTCTTTGTGAGTATATGAGCTTTGAACACATGCCGATTTCACAGTTTAAGACTGACTAACCTCAGCAGGGTCTGTGCATGATTGACTGACACATTGACACAAGAGCTTTAAGTTTCTCCTCTGTCTCTCTTTTTGCTGATACAAGACTGTCAGTCTTATTCAGCCGAGAATTACAGATTGATTTAATCATCTCATCCTCTGTGTTAACTGTGCTGTCTGCTTCTGTGTCTAAACAAGAAATTTTGCTGTTTTTTCGACTCATGCTAAGCGCTAATTTAATATTAGCACTGTTTTTCTTCTTTCCGCCCACCGCTAACGAAATGTCATCATCGCTTTCACACTCACAGACTGTTCCCGCCTTGGCATGGCTTTCGAAAACCAACACGGCTGCCAGTTCCTTCCGAACCTACGGTAAAAAAGAGCGAAGGATTAGGGAAAATATGGGGACAAAAAAATTTGTGGCGTAAGCAAACATGAAGCACGCGCGTGTCGACTCACAGATGTAGACAAGTGGGCCACGGCTTTGACGTGCAGGAGCTCTTCATAAATAACTTCCAGATCCTCTGGAGTCCTCTGGCTTGGGCTGAGGGACAAACATACACATTATCACTCGTTTTTGCTGTTTATAATAAAGTTTAAAGATTGTGTCATTTTTTAACTTAAAATGCTTTCTTGAATTCTAGATTATTAAGCCTTCCGTATGTTGATTGCTGCCCACAAGCCAAAGGTTTCCAGAAACAAGCAATTTGCATGTACACACAGGACACGAAACCGTGCGATGTGACTCACAGTCAGAACATATTTGACAGAGTGAAGGTCTGTTCACACACACAGAGCAAATATTTGCCACAAATATGCGTCATGAACAGCATTCTAAATGGCTGCGTTGTTGTCGTCTGATGTTGTTGGAAAGGTTTCATGTCGTGTAGATTGAAACCCGTTTGTTGCTTTGCATTTCTGTTTGGTGTTGGTGACTTAACACTTCACCTTTAAGGGTTAAGTCCATTTACCCCGTTCGTATGTGTGTTATTGTTCTGACCGCTTTGGTAGATTTATGTCTTACCCTTTTCGCAGTATCATGGTCAGCAGAGCGTCAGGGCCCATCTGGACCAGCAGTGAGAGACTCTCTTGGAGCTCGTCGTCTTTGGAGTCTTTCTCATTGTTGGTGTAATTCAGATCAAACTCCGCCTCCATGAAGCGGTAAAATTGTGTGTCTTTGTCGTGGAAGTTTAACTCTTGTTTCACTGCATGTTTTGACCAAAACACATCGATTGTCAGTCAATACATTCAGACATTACATTTTATTACACAGTACCATGATACTGCCTTGTTGTTAAAGAAAGCAACTGGTGAGATATCTTGTGTAGATATCTGAAGAGCTTGTTGCTGATATTTACCGTGACCCAGAATGCCCTCATCCACCAAAACCTGCCAAACTCCGACTGCCTGACTCCGAGACTGGAAACAGTCATTCAGTTTCATCAGCCAATCAACAAGCTCCTTCCCACTGCAGCACTGTCTGTGGGACAAACCAGAGAACAGTAGTTTGCAGTAGACTTTTAAAGTGTTACATATTCATCTCTTTGCTGAATCATGTTGCTGGTTTATTAGTTTCTCCAGTGGATGTGAAGTGACCGTGCTGGACACAAGCACATGAGATCCGCAGTAAAAGACACACCTGTAGGTCTTAAGGTGATGTTTTCTGTCTCTTATCAGGCCCGGGTTACGCTCCATCAGAGTGCTGTACACCACCCGCGCTGCTTTCAGGATTCTGTCGGACAGAAACTGAGAGGAAGACAGAGAGAGAGATGAAGAGAAGATGAGAGAACTGTTTAAAAGGCTTTCAAAAGTCATGGTCATAAAAAAAATCAGCTTACATTTAAATATAAAGTTTCCTTAAAAAAAAATAGAAATAGACAAAAACCTTAAAATCTGATTTTAACCTGTAAATAAACTTCTAGACTTAATAAAACTGTTCAATTACAGAATACAGGAAACAGAATATTTTGAATATAATCTCAGATTTTGGACCACTGTACATCAGCTAAACAATGACAGTGTCACTTGCTTCTGTCATGAGATGGTTAGACAGTGAGGCGTGTTATATAGAACAGGTGAGCTGAAGATGAGCTCGTGCCCCGTTCACCCAGCACCACGTTCTTCAACACCTCCTCCACTGAAGTTCATTACTGTTCACACTCCACCCCCATACAGAAGCTGTTGCTCTTCTGTTGTTCTTCTGTTTTTCTTCTTTGCTCTGCTCTGTTTTCGTACAGTCCAGCTTGCTCCATGTTTTTATCTCCCCGTCATTCCATGACCTTTTGTTCCCTCTCTGGCTTCTGTTAGACCTCCCAAACACACTGAGAAACTGGAGTGCAAGAACTCGACCTCAGCAATTGAGTCTGAGGTTTGTGGAGCTACTGAAGCTTGTCATTGTTGTTGCTAACTTGCTACACAGCCTAAGTTTTCTCTCTCCATGTCTGCCAAGACCAACTGAGTGATCACATGGTGATAAAACTGCTTCAGTGCACTGACACGCTGTAAGAATCAAACGTCTGTTGATGTGGAGACAAACATGGACGGATAACAACCGAGAAATTGGAGTGTTGCATTTAAAATAGTGTTTATTTAATGAAGAAAATGAGAGTAGTGCCTGTGCAAAACTCACCACGATGCTGTAGTTTTGTGGGTTGTTTCCAGGGTGTTGCTAAGCTGTTTTGAGGCGTACTGCTTTTAGTTGTAAAAGTTTAGTAACTGAATGATCGCTAAGTGGTTCCCAAGTTAAACAGAAAACAGGATCAGGTCGTCTTTCAGTGAGTTTTTACCTCACCATTTTTGTGAAACCAATGTTTCAGTTACTTCAGTTGTGTGATTTTATAGAAAGGCTGGACTTTTATTTGTCTTTTATGTTTCCTCCACAGAACAGCTGGTACAGAGGTCAGCTCTTAAGCTTAATTTCTCACACTTTTTCTCTCTGTTTGCTGTGTTTGTTGCTGAGGGCGGTGGTGTGGGGCCCTTCTTGGCCCCTGGTCGCTCAGTCATGATGTAATTGGCTTCTGACCCATGAACGATCAGCTGATTCTTCTTTTAGTCCAAACAGGACTGTTTGTATGCTACAGTACCGTACACAGGCCCACAAAACAAGGATAGAACTGTACCGTGATTATTTCCCAGAAGTCCAAGCATCTAGGATCCAAACTAGGTCCTTTCCTGTCATACCTAATAATTTCCAAATTTTTCCACCTACCATATTTGTTTTATAAAAATAAATCTTGTCTATTTTCTTCACTAGAGTTATTTGTTTTGTTTTTGTGGGAACACTTTTCGTCCGCAATTCGTTTCACTTTCTCGTTTCGCTTCTGTTTTATAGTCCCTTACAGTGTCATTAAACCCTACATTGAAAAGTGGTCAACTGCCCAGTTACTCCCCATTGACAATTTATTTACCCGCCCGTTTTCCCCCATTTTTGGCACTCTGTGAGTTTAATGTTGGACCCTGTCATTACCTGCATCCATCAGAGGAGTTATATCTTCCTGTGTTTAAATAACAGTGCCAATTCAAAACTGTAGAGCTGTTGTACTCCCTTGTTGACTGTTGACTTTATTTGTATTTTAGCACAGGAAACACAGTGCTGTTAATGTGGAGACTGTGTATGTAGTCCATCTCCTGTGAGAGCCCCACACTGCAGAGCTCTCCATCAGACTCATTTTACACTGCATGTGCCCAGACACAGAGTCTGCAGCCCCTGCGTATGTTAATCTCTCTCCTGTCATCTCTGGCTGTGTCTCTGGAGAGCAGGGCTTCATACAGGAAAGTAGTTGGCAGGATTTTCCCAGCATTCTCTAGTCTCTGGGGGAATCATTAGTTTACTGTAGATCTCTGACGTTACATAAAATAGGTGAATCATGAGATACGTGTGACCTTTCAGTGATTTCCTGTGTCTGTTTAATACACTGTTGAGTTTTCTAATATTAGCATATTAGTTTTCTAATATGTACACGCCTCAAAATGATTTTTTCTCTCCCTTCTATTATTGTCCGTCATTATCAGCTGACATACAGCTTTAGAAGATGGACTCTCAAAATATACAGCGACCCAAAAAAGTGAGTGGACACTTATGTCACGATGTTTGGAACAACCGCATGTCTCAAGAATCACTCGTGAATAAATCCTTAAAATAAATGAAACAATATGAAAAGTGTGTGACTCTTTCAGGTGTGTCTATGTAACACAGGAGAGGACTAACTAAACTCTCACCAGGTCACTGAATAGTGACTGAGTTTGTCTAGAGGGAATGGGGGGTATTGTTCACCCCTGGGTCAGATTTCTATGCAAACAGTTACAGATAACAATGTGTGAGCTTGACAGGTACTTACTGTACGACATCAGTGTGGCTGTAAAATTGCACCATGACAGCACACATGCTCATATTTCTGATGTTCACAATCGACTGTATGATTACAAATGTCCGCCATTAGACAATACAGCCGCGCCCTGCTGCGCTTCTCAGGCTCAACTACACAGGCAGAGGGATGTGGTTCGATTACCTTTGTATACAAAGTGTTCACCACATGCGATTGGTTTTGAAGTAGCACGAGCACAGGCTTGCCCTCCTGTGTGTGTCGCTGGAAGGAAAAAGGTTGTGTTTTCCATCAGTGGGGGACGATAACAGCGGAGGCAGGTGTGATGCTGTGACCTTGGTGAGCCGAGCAAAAGGCTCCATTTCATACAATACAAGCCCATCTCACAATAGAGGTGGAACGCTCATGGTTATGAGCTTATTTCATCTGTGGATGCCGAGAGAGAGATTTAGATGATTAAAAGGCCATTTTTTCTTCCACTTCATATTAGAAAAAATAGGCAGGTGTGATTGCCTCCACACGCTGCCTAAAAAGTGATGGGGGGTGTTTTGAAAGCAGAGAATCAAAGGAAAACTGATATTTTATTTTTTGAAGGAAATGTTAGTGGCGACTGCTGCCCTGCAAGACTCTCAGACGCAGATTTAGGCTGGCTGCCAAGACGTTGCTATGCAGTTGCTAAGGTGAATTGTTTCGGAGTGTTTGCCGTAGAGTTGCTAGGTTGTTGCTATGCAGTTGCTAAGGTGAGTTGTTTTGGAGTGTTTGCTGTGCAGTTGCTATGTAGTTGCTAAGGTGTGCTGAATAGATTTGTAGCATGCTGGGCAGTTGCTCGGATTTTCCGTGTGTTGCTAGAGTGATACTATGTGGTTGCTGCATGTTTTGAGGTATCACGGCTGTAGCACAAATGGGGCAGAACAATTTCAAAATGTAATGGGTTGTAACAGACCGCAAGCCTGTGTATAAGCCATAATAGTGACCCTTACTTTTAACAGGAGATCCCCAACATCTTTGTTCTGAGTTGTTCAAGAGCAAGTGCTTCTGTCTCTCTCCACTTCTGAGAAACGCACTCCAAGAATCACAGTGCCCAACAAATACCTCTCCCAGTGCTGAGAGCATTCCACAGACAAAACAGACTCCCAGAGCCCCGGTAAGCCACTTTAAATCCCTGCCAGTTTTGTGTTTCTCCCATCATGCACTGCCAATGACCAAAAACCAAATATGCAAAGCCAGATGTTTGCCTAAAACCATCTACAAAAAAAACATGGCATAGCAGCTACATTTTCTGTTGTTTTTTCTAGGTTAAACCAGAACACAATGGCAGGCAGAGGTGTGCAGAGGAAGTCGTGGTTATGGTAATCACAGGAACAATGACAGTAAGGGTTGACTTTCATGTTGCAAAACAAACCGGTTCGCGGTTCGATTGGTTTAGGTCGCTGCTCGTCAGAGAAGACGAGTGGAAGAACTTCTAGATGTTTATTAACATTGTGCTTATCAGTGGTAAGATGTTCTCGTCTAACTAACTCTTTAAGATTGACAGATTGACTGAACTGGAATGGGTTAGGGTTGATACAAAGCCACTGGCCTGGTTTAACTTTATATTTTATGGTTTACTGTACATTACTGTACACTGTACATTTTATATATGACATGTATGTAATGCTCTAAAAATATTGTGGTATGTTCTTTTTAAATTAAAGCTACAATCTGCTTAAGTTGCAGCTTTAAGGTTAAAAGCATAAACAATTAAGTAAACATTATAAAATATTATATAATAATAATTGAAAATGATGCACAAATGTTTTATCTTAATTAGACTATTTGTTATAAGTAATAAATATAATGACTCTTGTAAACATTTAAAACGAAAGTTTTTTTTCTAGTTTATGTGTTTATTGCAACCTCGGCCCTTCATGAATGCTGTGATATCTAAGAGGGAGGAAAACAGATTTCATCTGAAGCAGAATGTCTTGTTTCACTGTTGATGTTTTGAGCTGCATTTAGAATTATTAGAGGTTCAATATTCTGTGTGTTCCTACATGAACCGTGTGGAGCTGGCCAAGACCTCCTGGTGGGTTTAAAACTAAAGACACAGTTCAAAGACCTTCATACCTGTTTGATGGCATCGTGCGTCTCCACAGCATCTGGCAGAGGTGTCTGTGAGGAGAGAGAGAAAGTGTGTGAGGACATACAAGAGACTGCAAGAGATTACTGTACATATTTCTCATATATATATATATATATATATATATATATATATATACATACACACATATGAGTGACATTCTAATCATGTGACTCTAGAGGGGAAATGTGCTACCAGAGGAACATTGTGTTTCTCACAGGTTGCTCTATTAAAGCTCAGGAGATTTGATGGAGAACTCATTTTAGTTTCTGTTAAATGTCAGACTTTGTCTCTGATGTTTCTCCTAAAATTGCTTAAAACTGCTTCTAAAAATAACAAAACAAAAACAAATGAATATGTGAAAGAGTATAAAGCTGTAAAATAACGGAGAATGAATAATCTGGTCAATTTGATGAGAAATGTTTGAGTTCATCTTCAGATATCTTGACATTTGATTGCAGACTTGGCTAATCTGAGCTCAGTTTAAGACATTGTTGAGATCTTTTCTGAAACTAATGGAGACATTTGTGAGATGTTTGGGTATTTGTCTCAGGAGAAATATCTGAGATACTGGAGACGTTCCTGCGGGCTGTCGCTTCTCTAACAAAATGGGATTTGCATGTTTGCCCCTAGCGAACAGTAAAACAGCCAAAGAAAGTCCCATAAACTTTGAAAGGAGGAACCAGACCAAAAACAGCCAAGCTGTGACTGGACAAATGCCATTTTGTCCATGTACACGGGTGCAGTATTCAAGCCTGATATAACAAAAGCTCCAGGGGCTAAAGAATGCCAGAGGACATTCCAGACTAATGCCCCCATGTGTGGCATTTGACGCCCTTGCCGCACATGATCTGTGCACCTGCCTCCCTCTCAGCAGAGACTAATTAACAGCCAGAATGTCATTATGATTCTCACAGGAATGCGAGAGGAATGTTTGGACAGTATGTTTGTGTGCTGAGGTGAAGCAGAAACTGTTGTTCAGAAACTCACAACTTGACTGAATGGTTGACTGAATGTGCTGATGCTCTACAAAATTCAATATATTATCTGTTCCTTGGGTTAGCAACACAAAGGTTGTGGGTTCGATCCCCAGGAAACACGTACCTTCAAAGTCGCTTTGGATAAAAGTGTCTGCCAAATTACATAAATGACATAAAATGACGATTACATACATAAGTGAAAGTGGCATATTGGTCAGAATATGGTAACCCATTCCTAAAATGTGACCTCTGCATTTAGCCCATCACTGGTGAGGAGTGAACACACACTGCAAGTCGTGAACACGCACACACCTGGAGCAGTGGGCAGCACATTACTGCACCCGGGGAGCAATTGGGGGTTAGGTGTCTTGCTCAAGGGCACTTCAGTTGCTACCTGCCAGCACTGGAATCAAACCAGCAACCTTCTGATTACAAGCCCGACTCACTAACCACTAACTAGTAGGCCTCACTAACCACTAGGCCACAACTGCGATCTAATGTTTATTTAGAAATATAACGCTTGTATAATTTATAGAAATCATTCACCCCAAAAATGATTTGCTCTCCCTCACATTGCCCCAAAACTGGGTTTAGAATGACACGAGGGTGAATAAATGAAAACATTTTGGGGTGTCGTTTCCCTTAAATGTCTGACAAGTAGACAAGGTCGTTAAAATGACCCAGGAGATGCTGATACACTGGAGTGATTCTGAGCAGCTCAACTGGTCCATGTTCTTGAGAGTGAATCAGAAGGCGATGAGACTCTTGCTCGAGTGCCACTCGGTGTTTTTCTGCTGTGTGCTGTTATTAACACACAACAATCTCCAGCAGCTCAATCACGTACTTTTCAAGAGCCAGACCTCTCGCTCTGCTTCATAATGAGCATTGATGAGACTGAACGGAGAATAACACAAGAACTGTGTTTAGATATTTATATGTGCTAACTACTGCCAGCTGCTCAGGGTCCAGATGATGTTATTGATTCTGATTGGAGTTATTGATTCTGAAATGAATAGACCTACAGAGGAATCAGTGGATCGGCTCAAATATGACACGTAAAGGTTAACATGCTATTGTATGTGGTCACTGTAAATAACTGTACAGCTGTAATCTGTAACATTTGGCTCTCTACCGCCATCTCTGTTTGAAACAAAATCGCAGGTTACTTTACATACTTTTCTTTACGTATATATCGAAGTCAAATGAAGCCATACTGACATTTCACGACAAATCTGACCCGATAGCTCAAATTACAAATCATATTAAAAACTTACCATTGTGAATCGGGGTAAATTAAAGGAGACAGTGATCTGTTTTGTACTTGCTCAATAATTGCTTTTGATCATTTTTAACCAATAAAAAAGTCACAGATCGCAGCTTTAATGTGATGCCCCAAACCATGACACAGGTATAAAAAACAATGTCAATTCATCAGTTTGTAGATTTATGTAATTCTTGAATTCTTAAAGTCCATAATCTTCTTTAATAAATCGATATCTCCGAGTACCACTGAGTAAACCATACTCTACTAGTCCCTCTACCAGTTGAGATTCTGCTAGACTAGTACAGCCGCCACCTTTTCCCTGATCTGTTCATAACTGTGTAGTTTTATGAGCCCATGTCAGTTTGTTTCCTACACCAGGTGTCACTCCACACCAGCTGACTTACGCTATGTGCTTTTATTCATCAGCTTGGACAGATAATGGATCTTTATTGGTTTGGTGAAAATGAAGCTTTCACGCTGTGTTAGATGGTGTCGGTAGAGTGTTTATTGGTGACAGTAAAAGAGACATAAAAATGAATTAGCACAACGAGGGACATTGTGTGTGTGACTTTGGTCTGTACGACCATCATTTAAAAAAGTATGTGTGAGAGAGGGAATGTATTGAACCTCTGGTGGATCATTTATTGAAAGGATATTGGCGATACGTTACTTGTTGTTAAAAACAGCTAGAGGAACCAATGGCGCAGGCATGTCTTAGCTCATTATGTCATTAGGTAGCAGCGGTGGGTAGCTTGTGTGAGAAGGGTTAATCCTCAGGTGATCAGGTTGACCGCATGCCTGATTTCCTGGAGTATAAGAGCATCCAGCATGCAGATCTCTCCACCCTGTGTCTCTGTTGACTGAGTAAACTGTGAACCGGCTGGATCACATGCTACAGCACAAGAGGGATATATAACCTGGAGCTATTTACTCCAGTCTAATGCAGCTGGAATACCATCTGAAATCACCAGAAAGTGAAACTTTGTGGAATTTTGACTTTATTTAGTGTCTAAATCAGTCATGCAATTGTTTATAGATCGATTTTGTTATAGGTTCATTATAGAATGTATTTAGATTAAAATTCTTTGATTCTGAATTAGTAATACAATCATTTGTAGACAGATTTGTTTTTATAAATTCCTTAAACTCCTATAAATTCCTATAAATTCCTTTCGTACTGTCGTCTTTTTATTGTACTTGTATTGTATTGTGTATTACAGTTTGTTTGCTTACTTAATGACTGTGGAATGAACTCAAGTTTTATGGCATTAAAAAAACACTCATTATAAATGAATAACAGACAACTTATTGTTGATCTTCATTAGACTTTGTTAGACGTGTTAAACTCTTATGGGAATCCCACATAATGTGGTGACACAAATACATTACTGTGCGACTAATGGAGGACACTCTTGACGAGAACGAACTATAAATAAATAACTTCAAGGCAGAAACAGAAAATAGCAGATCATACGGGTATACACCCCTATCATCTTCGCCTCTCACTGGGTTTCATGTTCCTCATCTCCTCTGAGAAGAATCGGTGTGAGGCATTTCATTTTGCTGGGTCACTAGCTTTATTGTTTTCCTGAGTGTTATCATATAAATAGCCGTCATTCCACGATAACTGCCCGTCATCTGTGTGGAACCCAAAGCGCTCTAAAGCAGATGTGTTTGTCTGTCTTAACTACAGCTATTGTTTGTCAAGTGTCTTTGAAGATACCACGTGCTTTCAGCGTGTAGATCCAGGTTAACTAGTCTTATATACTAGTTATATATGCTGTCTTATAGCACATCTCTAGTTTTTCTACAGGTCATAATAGAGTCACAGTGACTTCGATTACAGTGTATGAGAAATCACCAGTGTATCGAATGACTGTGTGTTTAAATCACCTAAACGATCCACAGCAGATATTAATGTCATGAAAAGAGCTCACAGTGTGCTGTATATTTCTCTGCTGTGTGGAAAGTGCTTTCCTGTAGCTCAGTGGTTAGAGCATGGCGTTAACAATGCCAAGGTCATGGGTTCGGCCCCAGGAATTGCACATACTCAATGTATAGTGATCAATGTGTAGTATAATGCAATGTAAGTCGCTTTGGATAAAAGCGTCTGCCAAATGCCTAAATGTAATGTCCACATGAGGTGTACGCTGAGATTTACTGAAGTTTACTGTAGTTCACTGAGGTTTTTATAGCTGTGTGGGCCTTCCTGTGCCGGACGGAAGACTTTATGAGCTCATTCTTTTCCAAACTGTACGGAAGCAAACCGTACGAACAATAAACAATACCCTATAAATAACTTCAGTATGAAAACAACACACTGTACAGTCAATAACTCGGTTTTAACCCTTTAGCCTTTTTTAAAGCTTTTTTCCAGTGAGTCTTTGCTGTTTGGGGTCGCATTTAATATCTGATTAAGTGTGTACAAGCTTTCAGGTTTATTTGACGTTAGTTCCAGTGCCATCATGCCCAAGCACACACACACACACACACATACACACTCTCACTAATAAGATATATTAGTGAGGATCTCTCAGATATACTAATGAAAATATTATATATTATATATATATATATATACATATATACACACACAAAATATATACAAAATATACTAATGAAGTATGAGTTTACATTTATGAGCCTTTTAAAGAGTAAGGACCCATTTAAATGTCCTCACAAGGTAGTTATTAAAATGTTTCACTATGTTTGTCCGGGCATTTTAAAGAATGAAGGTCTCACTAGTATAAACGAACTTGTAAACACACACAATATCCTCAAAGTCGTGTTCCAGCTGCAAACTCCAGCGTATTTAAATTTCAAAGCCTATTTACAGAAGTTTTATACACACCACCCCCCTCAAACGCTTTCAAATAGCTACTGTGTATTTTTTTATTTTTAAAAAGTTTTTATTCTGCTTACTTACCCAGCTGATACCGCGGATTTTAAGCTTTTTCTCGTTGCAACTGCGATCAGGGTGAACTTGGTAATTGTAACTCCGAAACAGATGCATGTTTCACTTGGGTCCGATAAAAATAAGGATTTCATACAGGGACCATCGGTTGCGGTGACGCATGGTAAGGGTTTGAGCATCCCAGATGAAAGACAGCCCGACCTGCGCGCCGCATTCCCACACGCGTGTTATCTCCGCACTGTGACTGCCTTTAAAAACCTGCCCTGCGCGTTCCCGACGATCCAGCCGAGCAGGAAGCGCCACCCCCGCGCTCCCGCCCCTGCCGGACTCTTCCCAGCGTCTACCTGTGCGTTTCTATACCAACATTTATCTAACGTTGTGCGTTCATGGCATTGTATTGTCGTTGTTACCTGCATAAGGTTATCATGACGACATTTCATAACTTGAATGTGATCATTAACAACTACAAGTGACATACTTGGTATTATTTATATAGAGAGAATTTTAAAACTAGTCTGTAACTTTTTTGTTGATGTTTTATGTATATTTGACTTCAACTTACATCATAAAAAGTATGTCGTTTCCAAAAGAGGCACAAGTTACGGATTGCAACTTTTAAAAAGTTTCTGTCCTTCAGGTTCACTCTTTTTAGTTTCATAGCATCCTAAGATTTAGATGACAGACATCTGCATGAATAAGCTAAGAGGTTAAACAGCCGACATTGCAGGTCAGAATATGTCCCGTTCACTCGCCTCAGTAACACTCTGTCTCTGCTTCAGCTCTTATCTGTGTGTCCCAGCTGTCTGATAAACCTCAAGGGGGTGAAGACCAGGGGGCGTGTCCGTAAGCCACCTTAGATACTAATGCAGGTGCCAAGGCTGGGATGAAGGAAACCAACAGCAAACCTAAACTCTGCCTTGATACCAGCGTTTTTGACACTTTAATAGTTTTCCTAACTGTTTACCCTTATTGCATGTTTAAAATACAGCTGTCATTGATGTACGGATGTGAGGTCAGCCGTTTTATTATATTGGTGCCTGAGATGAATTTGCGAAACAAAAATACAAGCAATTAACACGTAGGAGTTAATATAATGTTTTAAATGTTGCCTTGACCCTACAGAAATGATTATGGAAGGCGACTGTACCTGCTTAGGGGACGATCGGCGCGAGGACTGGATGATTGTGTCTGCTGAACACATGACTCCTGGAACCTCGGAGAGAAGACAAGAGTGAAGCAAGAGAGGAAGTTTCATTCAGTACCTCTGGTACTGTTACATCATAACTCATACATCTTACACTCGCTCTGATGTTTAAGAGATTTCATGACTCCCTGAGAACTCATTGGCTGGATATTGTGATCTGGATCTGTTGAATTGTACTGGATACAAACAGTTAAGGCTCTGGTTCTAAACCCTGAGCGTGCTGCCTGCTGTCTACAGAGTCTAGGTGGGGAAGGTCGTTAGAGTTTGGAACACATTTTCAATTTGAACGCGAATGTTCCGAAACCCGTTTTAAAGTGTCCGTACAAAATTCTGCAGTGATTTGTTTTGCGCACACACAGGTCACAATGAGGACAATCTCGAGAGATGTTACACCCTAAAAATCACCATATGGCCGCATCAGGGCGTCCACTGGCCCGCCATGTCATTTTTGTTCTGGAGGACAGAGAGCGTTATGTAATGTTTGTTTAGACCCCGGCTATTGTTTGAGTATTGTGGGCTTCCTGGAGGAACAACATGGAACCGTTCTACTGTTTGTGAGTCACTTCTTCACAGCTGTTCCACAGTGTCTTACACTCATAACAGTGTAATTAAAAGATCTAAATGTTACTGCTGTTTTATATATGTATGATTATTGTCTTGGGAACACATATCTCTCATCACAACAGATGAGAAGGGTTTGTTTTTAAAGTCGCACTGCAACGTGTACTTTAAAATTTAGGTTTGGAATTTAAAGGTAGGGTGGATCATTTCTGACAGGCCTGAATGTAATGAATCACCTGCACTGCCTTTAACACCATGACAAATCTGACTATTTAACTCTCAAAATAACACATTGATTAGCAGCATTATTTTAACACTAAACATTTATATTATGTTAAATTATTGATGTATAAAAATATAGGTGTCATTGCAAATATAAGTTAAAACCATTTTGGATTTTTTTACATGCCCTCTTCTACAAGAGCCCCAAAAAGTGCGGTTGGCTGTACTGTGACAACAGACCCACAAAACAACAACTCACTCCAAAATAGAACCGACTTGAGAAGCAACAACAACAACATGAGAAAGCTTTTCCAGCATGCAGTAGTGTGAGACGGGCTGCACACTTACGCAAGCACACACTGTATACTACACCATGTGATTTAATATCGGCACGCTCTCGAACCACCAGTCACAAGCTGCACAACTCACACACCTCAACAGAACACTAGTTTTGGGTCTTACCGGGTCTGAGTTTCCTCCTAGGGGACAGGATGTGTTTAAAGAAAGCATACGTTCTGCCAGACATATCCACAATGCCTTTCTTACTCCACCGTTGCTAAAATAAACCTTAAGGCCCCAGTGGGCAGTTTTTGAGAGAAGATCCACAATGCTTCCTTTCAGAGTCGCTCGTTTGCATGTTTGAAAGCGTACTTGTGTGTTTGTGTGCATCCGCGGTTGCCTATGACAAAATGCGCCAGTGACAGAAGTCAGAAATCCAGTTTTCCTGCATGTGACCTTCACGGGGTTTGTGAACATGCCTTTGATAAGACGACAGCACCAGTTCACTCAGATCAGATGGCAAGATAGATTGACTGTTATTGTTTTCAGCACATTGGAGTGTTACATTATTGTGTGATTCTGAGCAGTGTGTAAAGGTAGAGTCATTTAGATCCTGTTTATAGATCGTCATAGGGCAGTTTGACATCTGAACGGGAACTGAAGTGAATCTGGAATACATGCAGTTTCTGACAATCTACACAAGGAACAAGAACCGGTTCTATGAGTGCCCTCTAGTGTGCGTGTACAGCTACTACACTTTACACCTCATATCACCCAGCCAGCAGCTGTCGCAGGATGATCGAGTATGTTCTAGGAATCTTATTATCCCGTTAGAATATCGAACTATAAGGAGCGATATTGCCATAAAACTTTCAAAATAATATAAACATTTTAATATGCTACCATTACTAATCTATTTAATGATAAAAATGATGAAAAATGATAAACATCTGCGTGCAGGACAGAGAGAGAACAGCAGATGAAGAGAGAGAGACACACAGTTCCTGTGGGATAGGGTGTGAGATTTCCTGCAACAAATCACTGCCATTTCGGAATCTTCAAGTCCCTGTAGACTTTCAACGCACCACAATTTAAAATGAAACATAAAGATCACACATATAACATTCTGACCTGTTCACACACACACACACACGTAAAGATGACCCTCTCTGTAGTTCCAGGCTCTTTTCCAAATCAACTGTTTCGTATCTTTCTGTTCGAGCTGATTCCCAGGGAAGAAGGAAATATTTTTAATGATGAAACGACACTGACTGACAAAGTGATATATGTTTTAAATGCACACCTCTTCAAGAGATTCTGAGCATGTGTGACTTCCTGTCTGTGACCTGGCGGTTCACACGTAACCGTGGCTCATCTTTCCCCCACTAGTCAACAAACTTTCCTAGCATCATAATGAATCGTGGGCCTGCAAAATTTCCCACGGTAATAAATGTTTTCAGGGAATTTTCGTGTATTGCACTGACTGCAAATTAAAGGCACAAACCTTTCAGACGTGTGACACTTAAATTTTGTCTAGCTGGACAAAAAAACTGTTTTTGTCCAAGCAATTTTTATAATAAATGGTATAAAACATTAAATACACATGATAAAAAACAGTAAAACTTAAGACATGTCAAACCCCAGATTAAAAGCTGTCCCATACCGTGTCTATGTGGATGTAATTCTTATGTTTAGTTACTTATTAATGTAGGCAAACATGAGCAAAACAAACTAACGAAAACATTGATTTTACCTGCACTGTAAACATTTTCATCAGTTCACCGCAAAATGTTTTATTCAGGTCCAAAATTATTAAGTAGGACTGTATCAGCTTCACTACATGACACCAACAAAAGTTATTTTAAGGGTCAGATCAGGTAAAAACAGCTTTCCATGGTCTCAGAATCACAGGTTTGTCTTCTCCAATGAAACACTTTTCCTTTAAACAGAAGTAAAGGTGATTATATCTGTCAGTGATTAATGTGATAATTCAACTTACCGGTATATCCAGTATTTCTATAAGAGATTTTCTTCCCTGCGAATAGTTTGTGAAGTCAGTCAGGACAATCTCGTCTGTCTTGTCTTCAAGGAGCTCCAAATATTTGTTTGCCTCACTGTCTTGTTTGTCTGTATGTATCACTTCTGTCTTCTGTCTGTCTTTCTCTGTTTCTCTCTGTCTGTCTGTCTGTCTTTCTTTCTTTTCTTCTCTCTTTCTGTCGTGCTGTTCTGTCTGTTAGATACACAGAGGAAACCTCTGAGTTTTGATCTCATTTGAATCGCGGAGGCCGTGCGAGTCACCAACTTCCTGCCGCGCTCTGATTGGTGACAAAATGTGGCTTTGTGTTTATTTTTTAAAGGCTGTCTTAAGGTGTGCCGTGTGCTTGATGACGCTTACTGTTTTCATTTGCCCTAAATTTAAAGTAAATCCCATACTGCACTAGTTCTCCAGGGTGACCAGGGGAAATGGGGCCAATGTACATCTGTGTCCACTCGACTTGGTTCACTTCCCTTTGGACGTTCTTTCTGAATGTGTGCATCACTCTCTGTGCTTCCAGAAATGTTGTGCTCATGGTAATCAACACATCTGCCCTTTCCTTGGATACTAGAACAGGCAGGATAGATCCTTCAGACAGACAGCTTCCCCAGCTAACAGGAAACATTGGTTATCCAAAACGTTCTTGCAGTAACATTAGTAGAATGGTTGTTAACATTACATATTGTATATCAAGAATGTTTTAAAAACATTACAGAATTTAAAAAAATTAATAGTGTTAAATATCAGATACAACATCTAAAAAAACTGGAGGTTTTAAACATTCCTAGAACGTTAAAAATAACATTTTTAACATTTTTGTTATTTAATGGAAATTTTTAATGGAGGAGCATTCTTACAATCTAAAATTGTTAGCAGGGTCTGTCCTGTGTGTGTTGCACTTACAATGATAATATCACACTGTCTACCACTGTCTGCTTGTCTTATGTTAATTTTGCACCAGGAGATTTCAAAGGAAGTAAATTCATTCCTCTGTGTATACACAGGGTTGAAGGAGAACAGATTTGATTTGACTTAATAGGCCCTTAGAATCCACCCTACTACCTTCACCTCATTAGCAGCAGTTCTGGGTCTGACCACATACAGTTGTGTAGATTATATAATATTATTATACAATAGTGTTTAAGGCAGAAACTGGTGTATTGTTACTGTGCAGCTCTCAGACCTCTGAAAGGGGTTTTAAAGTTTGACGGAAAACCACTTAAAAAAGATGAAACGGATTAAAAAGCCCCTTTCCACAGTCTGCACAATCACAACATCACATCTGATGAGAGCTACAGATATATACCCACACACAACAATTACTGTAACACACCAGTTTTAATGTTTCCGTTTCATTTTCCCAAAGTTAAAAGTTATGTTTGTTTGTTTCGCTTTTATCTGATATGCATGCGTCTAAACATGGGCGTAATTTATTGTATTTTTTATTTTATTGTTTAAAAAAATAACAGTTATGTCCACGTTAAACTATAATAAACCCAATAATAATATAATTTAAAATTATATAACTGCGTAATAACTGACAGTAAAATAGTAGAAAACGATACGCGTCAGGACCACAGGGAAATGTTGTTGATAGTTGCTATGGTGACAGCGCGGTGCACTTCCGGGTCGTGACAGCATGTTTACGAATAAACGGCGCTGCGTTACGTAATCTGTCACCGCGGCTCGTCGTCTTGACTCAGTTTCTCCAGAAGCCCGCGGCACTTGATACATTATTCATGGGTCCGAACAGGGTGTACGTCCGGCTGGCTTACGCCACGTTCGGCGTGTTGGTCGGATCTTCGGCGTTTGTCGTGTGGAATGTGGTTTATAAACAGTCGTGGACGGCGGCGATGGGCGGATTATCCGGTATGTACATACAGTCAAGGCCACAGTAACGATCTGCAGATTTCACACGCTGTTCCTTACTGTCGTGCTGTTATTATGTCGTTGTTATTGCGTGTTTTGATGCACATGCTGTGTGTAATGTTTTACAGACCTGTTTTACATCTGTGTTAAAATTGCCGTTATAACTCGTCACTATTGTCTTGACACTTATTGTTTGATAATAATTGTTTGTTTTTGTGTTTTCTGTACATTTAGATTGTGTGTACTTGTGTCCCAGCAAACTATTTTAGGTTGCAAAAACGTTTCCCTAATGTTTCTATTAGTAACGTTATTGTGAAAGTTTTGGGAACGTTCAAAACGTCCAGTTTTTAGACGTTGTATTAACATTATTGCTCGGTTATATGAACGTTATTCAAACATTTGTTCGTTTAGTAAAACGTTTCACTGACTACTTAAGAAAAACGTTTTTGATAAATAGGATACACAACGTTTAAAAGTTCTACTAGCGTTACTACAAGAACATTTCTGATAACTTTTAGAGAATGTTAGTCAAAGTTTTAGAAATGTTCCTGTTATATTATGTCTTGTCTATAGTCTGTGGAAAAGCATTTAAGAAAGTTTCTCTTTGTGTATTGCATACGGTATTTGTACATGTGACAATAAATGACTTTGAGCCTCTTACTGATGCAGGATGATTAACGCAGTGTATGGTGTGTGTTTGCAGGGGTTCTGGCGCTCTGGGCTCTGGTCACCCACATCATGTACATACAGGACTACTGGAGAACCTGGCTGAAGGGACTCAAGTTCTTCATGTTTGTTAGTTCTGTCTTCTCTCTTCTGGCTGTCGCTGCTTTTGCCACCTTCATAACTCTGGCCATAGTAGAAAAACAGGGTAAGTATTGTATCATTGCTGTGTTCTGTCTTGTATTCTTTAAAAATTAAAAAAATCCTCCATTTGAACTTTTATCATGTTTTGTATATAAAGGTTTAGTGAAGTTATGAAAAGATGTATTTAAAGTTAACAACACAAGAATATACAGTTACTAGTTGTATACACTTTTGCTTTAATTTACTAATTGATCGGTTACAGGAAGCACTGAAAGTTTGAGTGTGCTATCTGTAATCTACTGTATGCAGATATGTTGTCTGTGATTGGCTTAGGATAACCTGTTTAACAGTATAATGTCCAATCATTGAAGGTTGTTTGTTTAACACCTCCACAGCATTGACTGATCCCAAAAGCTTCTACCTGTCGGCGGTGTGGAGCTTTATGACTCTTAAATGGGCTTTTCTGCTAGGCCTGTACTCCTACCGGTACCGCCAGGAGTTTGCTGACATCAGCATCCTCAGTGACTTTTGATTGGCTGCGCCATCTGGAGCTGATTGGATATGTTGTTTCCAGTTGGTGGTTTCAGCTGCAAATATGGAGACAGAAGGAAGGCAGTAGAAAGGCATTATGGGATGCGCTAGGACACGGTCACAAGTTATTGTTGCTTTACTCAGGGTCACTTGTCTTTTAAAGTCAAATGTGAAAAGATGGCTGTCGTAAGTCGGTACATAGTAAAAGATCTACATGGCTGCTTCTACAGGCCTAAAACACAGATGAAGGAACATAGGATGAGGTTAATATAAGAATCTTCGTTTGTGTATAGTGTTGTTGATCGAACACACACAGTGTTTTGTTTTGAAATGTTTGTTTATATCGACTTTTATTTATGACCAGTAGATTATTTATGGCAGTGTTTGGAATAGCTATGACTACCACTTTTACTGTATTTGTAATATGTATACCGTGTTGCAATAGAAGTTTTCTGTATGTATAGAATACCTAGACGACCAACTAAATTACCCAAAATCTGACGTATACACTTTTGTGTCTCACAATGCAGTGCGCGTGACTGAGTCAGAAATGTTAAATTACTTAATGTGATTTGTATTGAATCTCATTTTTTAACTACTTTTTTTAAGAGGCATAGCTATATATTATTATTTCCAAGCTGAGCTCCAAATAATCCATTCTGATATACACTTTTTTTTAAAATACAGAATACAATGTGTATGCTACAAATACACTAGTATTCTATTTAACGTAGCCCGTTACATTATAATGCAGTTACTCTCTTTGCCACTAGTGGGGGATGAAGAATCAATTTAATGACTACCTGGTGCTCTGCCATGTGTGAATATATAGTTACATATAATCACAGAATTCACCATGTTTTTAAATAGTAAGTGTACCTGGTATGTTATTTAAAATGCTCCATCTGTTCTGTGGCTTAGTCTGAAAAATGCTCATTTGGAAGTCTTTTAAAATGTTTTGGAACAAAAAGTACAACAGCAGTTTTTATTGCACTAAAACGCTTTGACATGTTAAATGTTGTTTGTTGAAATGGGTAGAAAGGTGATGGTCACTTTTACCTACAATGTTTCACTCTTTAGCGTGTGTGTCTAAAATCAATGAACACAGATGTTACAGCTGTACTACACGCAGATTAATCATTGATTACATGGTTACATTAATACATTTAAATGAGATTAAAGTACTGTTGTTTTAATGTACCCAGGAATACTGTGTGTTTTACATCATATGTACATTATATTAATGTTTGTGCGTAAACAATAGTTTGTAATGGTTTGTTATTAGAAATGTCTAGTGGAAAATAATGTACATTACACCAACCGACTCCGAAGTCATAAAAAGTGTTTGAGTTTCAGCGAAATAATTATTAATATTATAAAGTTTATAATATTATTCAGATATAATACTGTGTGCTGTATGCAGTATTTTTTTACCCAGAAATGCCCCATAAATAAAGTAAGAATATGTTAATATTAATGTTGTATCTTTGAAAGGATTATACAGGGCTGTAGATTAACGTAGCATTTATCCGGATGTGGTTTATTGTAGGTGTCAGAAACTCACAAATGTATAAAAACAAGATCAGATCACTGCAACTGTTGACACAGGAAGTTCTGTCTGTGTGTTAACATGCTTTTGTCAGCAGAGCGCAGATACGTTCTGACCAGCTGTTGTTGAACAGCACAGTGGAGCGATGCAGCTCAACAGAGGTAAGAAAACTGTTTTTGCTTTATAAATGTCTTATTTTGAGCAGTTATTTGATAGTGGACCACATTTCATGTTACCTTACAGAGCCCATATTTTACGTGTAGATTAAGTGATTTTAGTCTGGAATTCCTGGAAACTCGTTATCAGTTTTCCAGGTGCTAACTAGGTGACTTGTTGTGTGTTTGCTTTCTGTGTGTTTTGCGTTTGTGTGTAAAATGTTTCTTTCTGGCATTGTGCATCTAAATCTGACATTGTGTATATAATAAATATCACAAAAGACAACACAAAACATATAAAACCATATCTAACACTGTGTCAAACAATGTTCCATTAAATAATAAGTTTGGCATATGACATGTGTTTGGCATGTGTTCTGTATGATATAGTACAGATGAGTGTTTTGTACACACACCAGGATGTGGTTTCATATATGTGTCTCTAAAACTGGAGCGGGTTCAGACCACTAACACACATACAAACCAAAAACACTGCAATCCAAAACAATTCAGCTTGTGTTAATGTTTCCATAACGTTAAAAACGTTATTTTAAATGTTCTAGGTTTTTTTGACGTGGCATTAATATTATTTCTTGGTTATAAAAAGGTTATTCAAACATTTTTGAATCCTATAATAATGTTTATAAAATGTTCCACTAATGACTTAAGAATAATGTTATTGTTTGTTATATAAACAATCTACTAACATTACTGCAACAGTGTGTTGGATAACGTTATGAGAGCTTTGAGAGAACATTCAGAGAACTTTCAAAGAATGTTAGCCAAAGTTCTGAGTATGTTCCCTGTTAACTGGGGAGTGCTAATTATATTTCTGCTCTTTTAACAGCTCTTGTCTTCCTTTGCCTGGTGATTGCAGTGGGTAAGTTCTGTATGTCATTTAAAACTGCATTTGCAACACAATCCTGCTGTACAATCACTCGCGTGTCAGATTACAGACACATTTTGAGAGGCAGAACAAGCATCAACTGACAGACTAACTTCAAGCTATCTGAGGACATGCTGCATAATAATAATAACAACAACAATAATAAATTTTTTTATTATTATTAATAATA
The DNA here is from genome assembly GCA_036877575.1 of Botia almorhae. Classification (NCBI taxonomy): domain Eukaryota; kingdom Metazoa; phylum Chordata; class Actinopteri; order Cypriniformes; family Botiidae; genus Botia; species Botia almorhae. Next base: position 73,809 of record JAZGTJ010000330.1, read on the forward strand.
ATGATAATAATAATATTAATAACGATAATGATAATGATAATAATTATAATAATAATGCTGATAATAATAATAATCATAATCATAATAATGATAATACAGAACTGAGGGTCTCTTTCACACGTGTCTCAGGTGCACAGAGGGAACTCAGGGTGACCTGCTACCTGGATGTTTTGACACCCCGCACACATGAGGGGCTGTGCAGCCATGTCATCATTCCTTCAGCCCAGAGCTCAGACAGCTTCGACCTTCAGAGCTTGTCGGAGGATGACTACGAGGCTCTGAGGAAGATGAAGGAGAGGTCTGTGTCATCTCACCAGCACGGCAGCCTTTTTGTACATACAATTTAATTAACATGTAACGTGTTTTAAAATTCCCTCAGAAAACCGGCTCTGAAGATTTTGCTTGGACTGGAAGTCAAAGCATCAAGGTACAACAATTTGCAACCCAGATAAATGGAAAGCTTGTTTGGCTTTAGCTCCGATCCATCAGTGTCATCATGAATGTTTTTTAAATCTACTTATCTATTTTAAATCTACTAACTTATTTAACTTTAAAAGCATACAATTGAGGAAAAATGACAGAAATGAATGTCACAAGTTATCACAACACATACATTCTAACAAAATTATGAAAAACATTTTTTATCTACTAATCAGGCGATCACTAACTAATCACTAACTAACTGTGCTGTTGTTTAGACTGGAGCTGATGTTGTCTAATGAATCCAGTGTTAAAAACTTCATTCACACTGCGCTGAGATACTGGAGTGAGAAGCGTGTTGATGGTCTGGATTTGACTTGGATGAACGATCTCGTTTCTGATGAATCTGTCAGAAGCACAAAGCTACTCACAAGGTTTCTGAAGGCAAGAATTGATGTTTTCAGACGAAACATCTTTTACATTTACTTCAATGTGAAATATGGTGTTGAATGACATTTACGAGTGTGTGTTTTCTGTAGAGTCTGAGAGGCGCGTTTGAGGGGGATGTTGAGCGATCTCTGCTGCTCTCTGTCTCTCTCTCTGATCACTCTGACATCCGTGCGCTCGCTGATGAGCAAACACTCTCACAGTAAGTCATTAGCACCATTCATAACTCAAACATAATTCATATCTTAATTTTTATGTACTTTAAAACATGTTTTTATTCCCAAAAGGTATGTGGACTTCGTCTCCATTCTTCCTGTTTATCTTGAACAGGATGAGCTATACATTGTAAGTTAAATAGATTAGAATTTGTCAACATTCATTTACGTTATTATTATTAAGACCGTGTTTGTTGGCTGTTCGTCATGGGCTACAGAACAGAACAGTTCAGCGTTGGCGGGATCAGCAGGTCGACTTACAGAAGCTGAGTTTAGCCATACCTGCGTTTCTACGGAGATCACGTAGAAGGCATCATCACCATAAGAACCATCCCGGCGGTGATGACACGAATACAGATGAGGGAAAGAAATATCACATGCGTGGTGTGAGCTCAGTCCTGGCCAATCAGGTAGATCGAATACGTTCCAACATTAAATATACGCTCCTCAGGGAGGTTAGACAAATGACTCATTCTTCTGATTCAATCTTCTGATTGAGGTCTGTCAGGTAATTAAGAGTGGACTGGAGAAGTTCATTACCTTGACAAGTCTCTCAGATGAACGAGGTCTCGTTGAAGAGGTGGGTTCTTTGTAAAGCAGGAACACAATTCGTTTAAATAGATAATCATAAGATGTTTGATGAAGAAATTTGATTTCAATGGTGTGTTTATTAATGCGCAGGTGTCGTGGTTGCTTCAGAAGGGCTTTGGTGGCATAGGGGTTGTCTTCATAGATGTAGATGTTTTCTGCAACACTGCATGTGCCAACATGACTCGGGATGAAAGAGCGATGGTTGAATCAAAGATGATGGTGGATTCACATCATGGTAGCAGAGTTCATGATCTTCATCAGAGAAGAAAACATCAGCATGGTCATGGTCATCACCATCACCATCCTAATGTTCCTCATGGAAGCCATGAAAATGGTCACCGTCATCACAGACATCACCATCATGATCGTCACCATGGTTACCATGGTCATCACCGACGTGGCCATCATCATCATCACCACCAGCCTCATCCAACAGCTCCTCAAAATGCTACATCTGCAGAGGGTTTAGAGTGACCCCAAATACATCTCAAATGAAAAAACGACTCATTATGTAAATGACACATTGTAACACAAAGTACAAAAAAATTTTCTCTCATTATAATTGCTTATGATTGTTGAGAACTTCACAATCGGTTATTTTGTGCATTAATTACAACGCTTGTTCTGTCAGCACGCTTGATAACAGATCAATACAGCATTATAAATAAATGCGTCTTGTGCGCTTCAGAGTCTTGTGCTGAACAGCAACACACAACTGCGGGGCTTAATATGTGCGAGTTCATTAAGATCATTCAATAACCAAAACGACAGTTTCATTAAAACAGGCCCAGATGCGACGGGCTGCTGCATGCAGCAGCTGCAGGTGCGACTGTCCCAGCGGCCGCGGGCGCTGCTTTGCTTTATGCATGAGGAGATATATGAGGCTATTACCTGGACGTCCTGGGGTCTCACACACACACACACCGGTGGCTCAGAAGAGCAGTAGCACAGCAGGTCTGTAGAAGGATCATGCTGTTTCTGCATTTAATTGACGCAGGTAAATTGCGGGCGATTCTCTCGGTGGGCGATTCTCGCGCTGCCTAATGTTCTCGCTGCATCACAGATAGACGATTGCCATTTACAATCGTTGTGTTTCTTGGCGAATGCGCGTACCCCGCTAGCAATTTTAGATTGTAAGAACGTTTCACTAATGTTTGCATTGAGTAACAAAAACCTTAAAAATGTTATTTTAATGTTCTGGGAACGTTTAAAACGCACAGTTTTTTAGATGTTGTATTAACGTTATTGGTTATTAGTACGTTTATCCAGACATTTCTTTGAAATTCTGTAGCGCTTTCAGACTAACGTAAGAATAATGTTTTCCATATATATATTATATAACGTTTAAAATGTTCTACTAACGTTACGGCAGGAAATGTAGACAGAAATCTGAGAGAAATGTAGAGAACATTAGCCAAGGTTTTGAGAACGTTCCCTGTTGGCTATGTGCTAACGATCATTGCCTTTCAGTCTAATTTCAGATTAGATTTTATAGCGGTAAATCTGCACAATTTGAGTCACGCTCCAAAATGCTAAATTGCATGCAGTAATGCATGCCAAAATGACTTGGAGCTTAATGCCAATTCCCCTCTCATTTCTCCGCCCTCCGTGACATTTTATTTTGAAAAAAAATTTCACGATTATTTAATCAATACTCAAACGCAAGCACGTGATCCGTGTCTCACTTTAAGTAGTTTTTATAAAGAAAGTTTTTGCCAGGACATTGTGAGAGCAGAAGCAGCGGTTCATTTCCTCTGGAGCTCGAATTAGCCATTGGTCCATTGTCAGTGCAGTGAATTAGAGAAAGAGAATTTGGAAACATGGGGCAATTGTCTTTGGGAGAACATTATCTACACTGTTTACAATTTAATGTGTCTTTGAGTTTTTGAAGTTTAGCCACTATGTAAGTAAAATTGAATTTCAAATTTGCAGGGCCTCAACAATCGCCTGGCCATTGCTACGATTCCAGTTTATCAAGTTACAACCTTTTGGACAGGGATCAACTGGTGTGATTCATCTTACACATCTTCTGACACAATCTATTGTTTGAATCTATTGTTTACTAAATATGGCTCTATAAATCTCTGGCCAGCCATTGGCTGTAGCAAACTGACTTTTGGCATTCACCGCTGGCTAATATTAATTTATGTTGTCTATTGTCTCACGTCGCAGGTCTGATTGCAAATAAGCGTTCCGTGAATTGCATTGGAAATTAATTTAGGCATAAAACCGCAAAGCTTGCGTTGGATAGAGGATGTTTAATTACATGCAGTCCAGCTAAGCAACTGGGTCATGCATCATATAATATACAATTAATTTTGTTGACTGTTTGCACCAGTGAGGAAAAAGAAAATTCTTAAATAAAAAAGCTTTCACATGCAACAGTTGCTATGTTGTTGCTAAGGTGTTCTGTTTGGTGTCTAAGGTATTTGGTTGCTAGGGCATTGCTAGGCACAGTACTATTGTTGCTAGGGTGTTCGGGTGGCTCGGATCCCTCCTTCAGTTATCATTAGGTATGAGCAATAAGCAGCACCACTAATGAGAAGCCTTAATTTGAGCTTTTTTCATTTTTGTAACCTCAGAAGACGTTTATTTCTAAAATGACCTTATTTAAGAATGATACCATGCTTTGATATTTTGCTACACCACCTTTAAAATTCTATTGTAGCTGTAATTTACATACACATAAATTATCTGCAAAGTTCCATTCGCCGTATTATGTGCAGTGACCTCGGTTTGACCTCTGTGTAATTGTTCAATGAAAACAAACCCTCTCAGCTTGTAAAGAACATTGGTAGGAGAAACAAACAGAGAAGATAACCTGTCGTTAGAGAGAAGAAAGCTAACAAAGAGCTTCTTTCTTTCTGAATTGACTTCGGTGCCTTTTTATAACTCTATTGAACTTAAACGATTAGAATCATCGTTCATGAGATTCAGACGTTAGAGAAACCTTCCTCTAATGAACACTGAGGGCAGCTGTGGCTTTATTCACACAGAAATGAACGTAAACTGGTTCCCAAGGGGTCTCATTATTAACTGCATGAAGAGGTCAGTGGGTGCGCCGCTGCCTCAATGCATGTTAATATCGTAACAGGCTTGTATTGCACATATATAGGTGCTGAATGGTTGATTACATAGTTGGCCGATTTTCATTATTGCATTGACGCAGAACAGCGCACTTCGCTCATCGCTGAATTTGCTCAACACATCAGTGTGATGTGGTCATCAGTGGCTGCGCAGTGACTGCGCGCAGTTACCTTGTGTTTACGTATGTGCGACAATTTAGGCCGTATTTGATGTCAGTTAACATGTTTCTTCTTTGGTGTATGTTCTTGTGTTCCCTATGAACATATCTGATCAACGCGCTTATCTCACACCAGCACATGCATAGCGCTGCCATATGGCGTCCACCCCTTCCTGTCAATCAAAAAACCTTCTCTGATTATATCTCATGAAAAACAACCTTCTGGTTGGCTGTGCCCAATAAAATGCAATAGGGACCATAGAGAAACAAGAAAGTCTTATAATTTCTGAGTTTGCGTGTATGCGCCTTATGTATGCGGTGGGCCCTCATTACACGCGAAGAGCTTATTGCCTGTGCCACTGATGATCAAATAAGATCCTTTAGAACTGAAAATGGGGCTTTTATTTGTTGATCTACTGGTTGTAGAATGACGTTTAACAGTTATCATTTTTAATCATTTGAATGACAGGGTGATTTCATTACTCTGTCTAGTTGTGTTAAGACATAACTGCTGGGTGTGTGGCGTTCTAAACATTAAAAGCACCTTTCCAATTAAATTTATGGACAATTCAAGGTGTGAATTTCTCCAAAGAGATGCTAGTAAATCCTGTATTCTTATTGCATTGTCTATTGTCACCACTGGAGGGCACTGTGGCCCTGTGAGTTCAACCCGGGCGTCTCGCGCAACGAATTCTTGAAACTCAGAAGCGTTTGTGTTTGCGCTCAAGGAAGCCGAACATTTAGCACAACTTTTGACACTGAGTGTTAAAAAAGTTTGTTTTTTAAATGAGCCACAGATGTGATCTCTACAGCGTCTGATCAGCATGTACGAGCCGGTTCATGGAGACAGGCTGGTTAAATCTGTGCGTCCCAGTGAGATGTCAAAGATGCAAATGCACGAAGCAGAAGGTAAAATCATCTAATGACATAAAACATCCCCAGAGAATCACTCGCTTTGGAGCGTTTGTGGATTACAGACAGGGACTAAAATACTATCAAAATCGTGGGGCGTGGCCACATTACTCAGGGGAGGGGGCGCGTTGATGCAATTATCTTTGAAAATCACTTTATAATCTTTTAAAAGTGAGGGGACGAACAAACACATTTATAAAAGTGGAGGACAAAGCACCCCCCAGCTGTAATGATTTCAGATACTCTCCTTCCCTCATTACGACCTTACTAATATACGTGTGAATTCAATATTTTATAATATTTTATAATAACTAATAACAATGGACATTGTATTAAGTTAATATTAAGTTTGATATTATTTTTATTAGAAGGCTACAATATACACTAAATATCACGTATTTTTTAACCTAATATACAGCAATAAGTACCGAGGAATCGACGTCATTACTGCACTATTAACCAATGAGACGAGTCGTGGGCGGAGCGACACGTGTAGCCCCTCCCCTTGTCGCAGACAGGCGCGCTCGTTTAGATTCGCCGAAAATTTCCGCTAAAGTTGTGACGTGTGTTGTGACGTGTAGAATTACCGGCCCGGGAGCTGACAGCACATCCAGTCATACAGTCTCTCAGCCAGTGCAGGTAAAAATACTTCAGTTAATCAAAAACTCAAAGCCATTTCAATTAACATCAACGAGCAATCCACCATACATTAAACACCTTTAATTTCTATTGAATAGCGTATTTATACACTCTCTTACTGCACGTGACTGTGTGGAAGTAGTATTATAAATAGACAACAGATTGTGTCAGTCAATAACTCTCAACAGAATAACGTCGATTTACTGTCTGTTTGTTATTTAGGTATTTATTGTAGCGATTATAGTTGGCGTTGCCTCTTCATCTGTTCTAAATTCACTGTAAGCCACGGTTTCACGAGCCGTATTGCTTTTATACAGCGTTATTTTTCCGTATATATCTCAACATTTCATAGAATAAAACACCGCTTTAAATTGTAATGATAATGATTAAAATATTATTCTTCCGCCAAGCAATGTACTTCTTCAAAAACCGCAACCCACCTACGCAGTGGCGCAGTAATACTGATGTAATGAGGTCACAGGTGTATGTGTATAGAGTAGGTCACAGCAGCTTAACCAATCAGAATCAAGGGCCGGAACTATCCGTTTATAAATAGATTTTGATGAAGGCTGACGTCATATTCAATGTGACCTGAACGTCAGTGGAGGAGTGAGGGATGAAGAGACAGTCTGTTTAATGTCTTACTGATGTGCGCCAGAGTGTCCATCATTCAACTCACAAAATTTGCCAGAAAACGTATTGGAAAAAGTCCGCGTAACAATCAACACACAGACAAACAGCAGTATGACATGTTGAAGCCTCTGCGCGTCTCTACCTCACAACCTTGTTTTTATTCCTGTCAAATGAAACCCGGTGCCTTTTCTGAGTAAAGTCTATAGCGTTCATTTTCATGCCTCCGACGGGCAGCATACAAGCACACTGTCACCTTGAGAAAATATTGACTTGCGTGTCACACAACGCCTAGACTGTGTGTGAATGCATGGATGGGTCTGTGGTGTTGCGTCTGCCCTCCATCTGTTTTAATGTGTTTGTGTGAGGGGAGAGAGAGAGAGAGAGAAAGAGACACAGAGTTCGTTTGTGACATCATATACATATTTATGTTTCTGCGAGTGTCAATGTATCCATGTTTATGCGTTTCATTTTGACAGAGCCCATCTGTGGGGCTGTCCGTGGTAGTTACTAAAACGTTCTCTTTGTTCGGCTGTTGAGGTCTGAAGCTCTCCGCTGCTTGCTGTGTCATGACACCTTAACACATCCATCTGAAAATCATTACAGATCAGAGAGAAGCAGCAAGACGGACGTGTCAAAAATAAGACATGCGGTTGAAGTGAATTATCCCACAGACTATATCGTACGAACGGAGGGAATTTTTTGCGAAGAAAGTGTTCTGGCGTTAAGCTACAGTAGACTGAGCGTGACGGACTTGAACAGAAGGCGAGTTTAGAGGCACATTAGCTTCCATGCACCATTGCTAATGCACGTTCGGGCTTTTTATCCTGCCCCCAGATTTCTCCGATTGGTCCACTGTTAGTTTTAAAAGTGACATCTGCCTTCATCCGGTGCATAGATAGACCAACATTTAAACTCGCAGGAAACAAACCCTTTTGTGTAGCCCTCTAAGATTTGTTAAATTAACCATACCTATATCATGTGTTTAGAGAAAATAGAGTCCAGGTGACCGTGAACAACTGTGCGCTCATACCTGGAATGAAGTGAGAACATGTCGTCAGGGCTGGAGTCATTTTCCCCTTCAGCAACAGTAACTCAGCTCAGTCTATACATACAAGGCTTAGTTACATTTGGTGCTAACCTTGCAATGGCTGATACAGTGCACCTGAGGGCTTCTGTTGACATGATGAGAGTCATTGTAACTATTCAAAACAGTTTCATATTTGTTTCATATTAGTATATAAGTGTTTCTCTCATCACTTTTCAGTAAATGCTACCATATCAGTTGCAGGAAATGCCTTACATAAGGATACACAGCTCCAAAAAGACCTCTGTTTTATTTGAAGGGCTAGCTAAAGACCCCTGTTGTATTTAAAGGGCTAGCTAAAGACCTCAGTTGTATTTAAAGGGCTAGCTAAAGACCCCTGTTGTATTTAAAGGGCTAGCTAAAGACCCCTGTTGTATTTAAAGGGCTAGCTAAAGACCTCTGTTGTATTTGAGAGGCTAGCTAAAGACCTCTGTTGTATTTAAAGGGCTAGCTAAAGACCTCTGTTGTATTTAAAGGGCTAGCTAAAGACTTCTGTTGTATTTAAAGGGCTAGCTAAAGACCTCTGTTGTATTTAAAGGGCTAGCTAAAGACTTCTGTTGTATTTAAAGGGCTAGCTAAAGACCCCTGTTGTATTTAAAGGGCTAGTTTAGATGTTCTCTACAGATGAAAAAAAAATGATTCAGGTTTCCAACAGTATAAGAGTGACTACATGATGTAAGAATTGTCATTTTGAGGGCATTATTCTGCTTTTAAATAAGCTATAACAAAGATTATAGAATTAACGAGATGTCGCAGTTGTATTAACATGAATGGAGGAAACTGCAGTTGGCCGTGTTATTACAAGAAAAAAGCTGCTTTTTATATCGCAATTTCAGCTTAAGAAACAGAATCTATTGTACAGGTGATGTCAGCTTTAATAGCTGGTTGGAAATATATTGTTTTATATTGAGTTTAGTCAGCGGTTTTAGAGAAATCTGTCTTTAAAGAAGTAGGACTTGGTAATGTAGGACTAAAACGGCTGCCTGGAGGCATTGCAAAGATGGCTGCCGAGCGCAGAGACGTCCCTAGGGACTTCGGCTATAATCTGATGCTCAGGGTCTTTATCATCAAACTCTGTTTGTTCTGGTTTGATGTGTTTATTGATCATTGTGATGTTGAATCCGTAAGTCTCATTGATGGATGTCTGCATGTGTTTGTATGTGTTTTGTATGGGTCTGTTGGCCTGCTGATGTCGTGAACATACCTCCTTCCTCCACTGCAGCATAACATGTTTAGATGTTGATTTATGAACTAATTGCCTGTAATTGCTGCTTAGCACCACTAATAATCCATGATGTGTGATTCCAGGAGCACGTTACCCTGGATCTGTATAATGAAGTCATTAGTTCAATTATATAAGAAGTAAAAGAAAAGAGAGGAGAAAGATGAGGAGGGGGTGCGTTTTTGGAAAAGGGAAACACTTGACTGTGAAGAGGGTAAAAGATAAGAGAGGAGAGAGAGAAAGAGAAAAAGCAGATGCCAGCGTGAGAGATATTTTTGCTTGTGCATGAACGTTCACTTGAGCTCATTTCCTGGTGTGTTGTGCATCACAGTGAAACGGTAAATGAGTTCTTTCTGTGCCCTGTTCCAAACCTTCAGACGTTCTCTCCTGTGTGTTTTCATGCCATACCCACCCAGTCTGTCTTGTCTCTCTTAGGCTAAGGCACAGAGTGTATTGTCTGCAGGCATTGTTGTCATTGTTATTAGCCTTGTGGATTGCTTCAGGGGGTCTGTGCAAGCTCAGGGGAGAAGGAGCCAGGCTGGATAATTAGTTTTCCTCTACGGCAGGCGAGCGCACCACCGCTGTCGCGTTCTGGAAACAGGAAGTGCTAAGATTGTCAAGGCAACAGCAGCCGGGCTTCTGGAGGGGCTGCATTCCGGCGCTGCTTCCCTGCAAACCATCAAAATAGTGATGGGACAAAGGCTGCGGTCTCGATGGAGGAAACAGATTGCTGTCATTATGTTCTCTCAGGTGCTTCATTGCAGAAATATGTTTATGAGAGGCAGCGGGGACTCTCGGAACTGAAGGTGTCGACATGCGGAGCTGTCGAACTCATTTCCGAGTTCATTTAAATAGCGCACAAGACAAGATTACAGCCACTAGAAGTGCTTTAATGAAGGTGGCTTGGGTCAACAAAGCCATCAAGTGCAGATTAGTTTAATATTGAATTTCCTGCTGATCAGCATGGCTTGATAATTGTGCTGAACATCCGTTAGCATGGGAGTCCTTCATTCTCACCCTGTGGGTCTCTCTTTGATGATGTAATATCACTGAAGAGAGGACGGTGATGATGTTGATTGGCAGTTTTGGATCTGGTTCTGTTGCCATGGGATACATAGATGCTAATAAGTAGGATGGACAGGTTCATGAGCAGTGCCCCGGCAAATCCAAGCAGGAGGCCATAAAACAGGGGCCACAGTAAGTCCAGTATCTGGTTCTGAGAAGGTTGCAAAGGCTGCCTCTTCACCACTAAATCCACATCTTTCCAGGTGAGCCCTCGGGCTGTCGAGCAATCAGTGAGAAGAATGGTTTGCATGATTCATTGTCTTTCAGTCACGTTACAGTTGCGTACAGACGACTATTTCTGCCGTGTGCAATAAGCTAAAGATTGCCAACCAATAGAGATGCTGCATTAATTATATAGTACAGTTATCTAACGTCCAGGTGTTGTGTTTAGAAAAATGGTTTATTAATAAAATTGCTCAGGTTGTTTTATGTTCTAAAATGTGATGTCGTATTTATTTTTACAAAAATGTTTGTTTATATAAACATAGCTCAAGTTAAAAGCAAGAAGCAACAAATCGAGCATTTTCATAAAACTGTTCTCTGAACACAACACAAGGGTGTCATATTTATTGAAATAGCAGGCTGTGTAATGAATAGGTATTTTAAATGAAAATATGAAATATGATAATATGTTATGGTGTAAATAGAAATACTCAAGAATATCAAATAATGTTGCTAAAAATACTGAGATAACCCAGTCATTAGGTTTCTGTTTGCTGAGGCCTCTCACCTTGTTTTGCAGAGAACTGCAGCACCTCCTCATGTTCATCATGAGCCTCAAGCTCTGATTGGTGCGCCTCTTGTTGGGCGGCCATTTTCCTAACAAGCTCGTGGTACCCTTCCACATATCTCTGCATGGCCAGAGTTTTATCCTGGTTGATGTTCTTACCCACCTCTGCAAGATAAAAAACACGTTCAGACTCCTCATTAGTTCCAATAACGGTATTGTGCATTGTGTTTAGTCCAGATGTGACTCTGGTTTTGTCTCAACACACTTTTTTTTTAATGTGAATTCGCTTCATTTCACTGCTGTTTGTTTGTAACGACCATTTACAAAATGCAAATCTAACGCATGGTAATGGCCTCCATCAACACCTTGATATGAAATTAACTGCAGGCCTTATCACAGCCCGTTTACAGGCGTGCAGTTAAAGCTCTCAGAATTGTGTGTTTCCTGTACGCATCAGCTTCTGTGTTTGCAGAGGAATCGCTTTTGTTTTGCGCAATGTGTCGCCGTGACTGAAGGATGTTCTTGCGCTGTTGAGCCTGTCATTTTCTTCCCCCCTTTTTCTTCTCTGTTTATCTTTTTCCCCTTTTAACGGAGATGATGAAAGGAACAGATGGCATGCAGCGAATCTCGTGTCGGCTCCAGCGAGCCGCCTGTCAGATCATTTGCACCTCCTCGCAGCCGATGCTGTTCCACTGCGGCGGCGCCCGCAAACCGGACCGCAGTCACTGCCAGAGGAGTGATAGAGTGCAAAACGCGTCCCATCAGATATGTATATAAATAACATGACACTCTGCTGAACTCGATTGCTGTGGATTAGCTTGACGCTCGTTGCATCAGTGGTGTGCAAAAACAACAGCAAAAATGATAAAAGCGTTATCACTTCCATTAAGTCAACTTATCTTTCCCTTCTGGCAAACTTCCTTGTTGTCTAGTGGGGATATTAGCAGATACTTGATATGGTTTTTGAGGAGGCGTGTTGTCACCCCTGCTGGGTCACCCCGGGGCCCACAGGAAACTTGGCTCATGTTCTCTAAAAGTTCTCCCAAATTTATCAAAAAGTTAATTAGTAGAACTTTTCTTAACATTATATATCATAAATATATATATCAAAAGATCTATTCTTAAACTAATAGTGTTAACGTTTAAAAACTTTACAGCGTTAAATCTGTCATGTACTTGTTTATTAACTTGCTGTTAATTTTTAACCTAGAAAAGTTTACCAGACAGTTTTAGGCAATGAAGCTCAGGTGTGTATTTTTTGCAATGTTAGAATACTGTCTTCAATCAAGTGTAATTTGCATAGACAGTCATAAGCAAGCAGATTCTTTGTGGCTTTCAGTAGTTGTAAAGTAAGTTTGAGTGCAGTGTGGTTGTGCCGTACAGGTACAAACCCACACGATATGTTTTGTGTATGTGTTTATCTGACCTATGGCAATATCAGTCCTGCCAATCTGTTGCAGTGCACGAGACAGTCTGTCGTAGTAAATCTGCTGGCCATGAGTCTGCAGCCAGTCCTTGAGCGCCGAGCGACAGGGGGGCTCCTGGTCTGACAATCACACACACACAATAGCACACGTGGTGCAGACAGAGAGAAAGCAGCTCTTGAATTCAGGCAATTAAACAATTGAATCACGTCTCATTGCCTCGATAGATTTCATTTCTGATGAAAAGGGGATTACATCAACAGAATTAGTTTGGTTGAGTTGTCTGTCGAGTGGACGTCTCAGCCTGACACGAGTGGAATGATAAGTGTGTGTGCTAACAGAAGCAATAAACAAATACATGCGGCTCTTCATTTAGTGCACAGCGAGTCACGCCACAGACCTTTCCACACTTCTGCTACTGGATGCCGTCAGAATCATCAACAAGTTAGATGATTAAAGTCTTTTAATCACTCTCACATCAAACATGTCTACCTGTGTTTCTGCGTCTTCGTGAATTCAACGTTAGCTGGTTCCTGTCGGCAGACAGCCGTTCCAAGCGTTGAAGGACGGTCTCCTCGTCGTGAGTTAGGGCTGAGGTGAGTTCCTCACACTCTCGAGGGGTCAGGAGGCCCACCAGACGCTCCAGCTGGTGAGGACCAATGTCTTCTGCCGCTGTGTGGAGAGGAGAAATCAGCCATGTGCCACAGAGCCATGGAGTTTGTTCCTAGTAACCCCTTAGCAACCCGATAGTGATGCACTAAAATATATTTTACTTTAGTTGTAGTAGTTTGTTTATTATAGTTTGTAAAATAATAAACCTGTAAGCCAGTATCATTTTGAATTTAGTTTTCATTTCTGCTATTTCATTTCATTCATTTCATTTCATTTCTGCTTTAATTGCAGGTTGTCATTTTAAAGTCGCTTTGGATAAAGCGTCTGCCAAATACCTAATTGTAAATGTAATTTTGTTTGTTAGTTTTTTTTCTCTTTGTCTTAGTTATTTTTTAGCTTAACTTGGTAAAAGTTTTTGTGTAGTTAACTTTTAGTTTATAATATACTGTGTGTCAAAAACGAACAATCTTTTGTGGCCTTTTTGTTTAGTTAGCTTCAGTCTAATGAAAACGGTTTAGTTCCAGACAATATTTTTTTAGCAGTAAATGAAAATGTTTACAATTTTTGCTTTGGTTTTTGTTCATGATAACAAAGCTCCCCTGAACCTCCTCTGTCTCTCCATCATGCTTACAAACATACACAAGTGAGCACGGTCATGTCTTAAAGGTATGTGTGCCTATATCAGACCTGACGTTCAGTGATGACTGCAGCTGATACCAGCCTTTGAGGAGCATATAGAACAGCTGTGAATGACATGAGACCGGCAGACGCATGGCAGTGCAGGCAAGAGGTGCGATCAATTAATGTGGAGGTGTGATAAGAGAGACATATTCTCCCCCTCCATCACTGTCAGTGTATAAACTCTCCTCTCACATCAGTACCACACTGCAGATGGATCGGTCCCTCAGAACTTTCTGTCAGATGGAGCCACCATGTGTCTTTCTGTTATCTGTGAACCATCAGCACTCACCTGTGTCTTCAGCCTCAATCGAGCTGAGGAGGAAGATGAAGCACAGCAGCAGTGGCTGCATTCTAACTGACATCTTGTTTCTGTGTATATTTGAATCGCGAGTCACTGCATGCGGAATTGAAAGTAAACAGTCTGTATGTCCCTGAAGGAACGGTCAGTGCTGGAGGCTGTGACCTCATCATGGTCTGATATAGTCAAGATCTTTGACAAGGACGCCTTCAGTTTCTCCCCTTTATTCTCTCGTTCTGAGAACGTTCCCTGCTAGCTGGGATATAGATTTATAGTCTGTGTTATAGCGTGTGCTGCGTTATATGTAAGATCCAAGCAGTTATTGAGGGTTCTTTGAAAATGTATTGATCGTGTCCAAACATGATTGAACCTGAGGAGCCACAGGCGTAACTTTGGGGCAAAACTTTACATGTATTTCTCATTTCAAAGGTGTAACCGAACACGTCGAACCAGAAGTAAATTCGGTTACTAAAAAATAACACAAGCCATTCTGTTTAAATCGTAAAACCAGACGTTTCTGTGAATGTTGAACTTTAAAGGCGTTTAAGTCGAGCTGAGGGTTTTTAGCTTTAGCTTTTTCTGTAATAATTTTAAGACTTAACGCCCAGCTTTTTAATTCTAACCCCAGCAGTGCAAAAAAAAAACATCATACACTGATTTCAATTTAAAAACAACGGCAACCATAATACAAATGCCGGGTGGGTGAGAGGGTTGTTTTATTATCATTGTGTATTGTCAGGATTACACAATTCACACACAACAGATCAGGCACACATTTTGAATAGTGAGTTTATTAGATGCTAAAGTGTCGTACATAAATATATCTTGGCAGGCACACCGATTGTTATGTGCGTGTACTTAGTGTAGCCCACCTCTGCTCTCCTCGCAACAGCAAATGAACAAACATGTCATGTTTTTGACGCTAGCTTATCGTGCTAAAGGGCAGGGCGAGGAGAGTTGCTTTACATAGATGTTTAGATACAGTGAACTTCAAAGCGCGCTTCGCACAATAGGACTGGAAAGGCAAAGAAGGGGCTTGACATTCAAGCGTGTTTAGCGTGTAACTGTCACAGGCTGCATTGATCCATGCAACCGTTAAAGCAAGCAAACAAACAAATGATACTACAATTGAAAAACAAGTCTTTTTCTTTTTCAAACTAGACGCGTATTTTCTAAATCTCGCGGTTTATCCTGCATTTCAGAACCTGTAACGGTTCTGTTACTTTTCTGTCAACGCAGTACAGCCCCACGTCTAAAATCGCTTTCCCCCAGATGTCAGGCTGCAGGAGGTGATGAGATCTTTCCGTGTCTCCTACACTTCACACCACTGAAATCTGATTGGACAGCTACACAGACTCCGGTGGAATGAAGGATAGAATTCACAGAGCATGGGAAACATCCAAAGAGCATGTCTTCACAAGACCTGTGTGTAGTGTGACAAAGCAGAAACACAAGGCAATAAGAGATTACAGACCATTTGAAAATCGAACTGATTCTAATGAAGCTCACATTAATGCAGAAAATTAAAATATTGGATTTTCAAAACCTAATATTACAAACTGGTTGTTGTTTTTGTGGCAGTTTTGTTTTGCAGACTTAGTTTGTTTCAGTATTCGAGGATCGTTGTCCCTTTGAGAATCAGAGTGTGTGTGAGAGACTATACTCCGTAACTCGGCCTCTCCCCTAAGCGAGCCCAGACCTGTCTCTCTCTCTCTCTCTCTCTCTCTCTGTGCCTGTAGGGCATAAAGGTACGAGGGCCTGCATGTTTGCTTTGTCATCCCCTCTGCATTTTGACTAACATTGTAACTCAACACCCCCCTCCTAAAATGTTTGTGTTGAGTTTTTTTTTTTCAAACCTTTTCGTATCCAAATAGAAAGTGATTCCTAAGACACATCTGTTTGTTCTTACATAGCGAGGGCTTAAAATCAACTGCAAAAACTTAAAAACAGACAAATTTTCAACACAAAACAAGAAAATGAGTCATAAAAGTGACATTTTCTCCAAGACACTTGCTCTGGTAAATGTTACCTACCTTGTTTTTGACAAACTCACCTTTTCGTGTGGCGTTAGATCCAAACCCACTTAGTTCTGAAATCATTATACAGAAAACAAAAGCAGAAATATATTCTGTCAGAGCCTGCAAAAAAGGCTCAAACCTTTAGTATGAAGATAAGGTCAGGTGACGAAAATGTCTTAAGTAGCTGCTTTAGTGAGCCGAGTCAGGCGTGATGAGCAACAGTGTGGTCCTCTATCTCAGCTCTGTCTTTATTTGCCTACCTGCTTCAGGTAGCGCTACTTCACCAGCAGGCTGCGACCAATGGGAAAAAGCCTTTCTTTGTAAACCGCACCCCTCTATATCATAAATCTGAACCACACCTTGTGCCACTAACTCACTGTTTGTATCAATAATTTAAATGTAATTTAGGTTCTGTTTTCATTTACTTTGTATTTTACAGGCAGCTACTTCACTATAAATATTCATATTAATACATAATAATTCGTGTGGATTTATCTATGTTTTCTAAAACATAACTAGCGCAGTAATTTTCCGCTAAGCGTAATAGCCTAATCAACCATTAGTCTTGATTGAAGTAATGCACAATTGTTAGTTAACAGATGTCTGCGAGTTTACACATTTTATTTTTGTTCAAATTTTGTTTTAGTTTGTTAAAGTTGTACGTTTAGTGTTGCAGTTTTGTTTTCATGCGGAGTTCATACTTCAGTCTGCTTTATTAGCGTGTTGTTTTGCAACACATACCTGTGCTGACACGACAGACAGCCGCAGATGTTGATGTTAATTGCAGTCACTTCCTCACACAACTGCAGCACTAAAGCCTGGCACGTTTAAAACTGCATGTCGCTTTACAACGCCATGAGGGCTCAAGTCTGAACAGGAGCAGGAATGCCCCACCCCTCCTGTTGATTTCTATAGGCATTCTGATTGGAGACAATGAGTGTGTGGATTCGAGCCAGTGATTATAGATCTGGTGGAATTCCTGAGGAACGATTCTCACACTCGCTCGGGAATGCCGCTGTATTGGGCACATTTGTTTCGAGAGTGTTTGTGTTAAAGTGTCGTTTAATAATGTTTTTGTTATACACATGTAATAGTAAATTACATTCTGCGTACTTTACTGAAAGAACGTTTTTGAACTTTGAGAGAACATTAGGCAGCGTGCTGAGAACGTTCCCTGTTAAATGGCAGATATCTGCAGAGGCCTGCAAGATTGCACACGCCAGCTGTATCGTTTGACTAGTCCATGCTGCAGAGTGTAGTGTGACAGTTTTGTGTTTCAAAAGAGCAAAGATTTGAAAAGAGTTAGATTCTGCTTTTCTGTACGGTTAGATACATGTTGTCTACTTGCAAAGAAAGCATAGCAAAGCTATTTAACTCGTCACTTCATTACATTATACTGAGATTATTCTACAGTCGCAATCGAGTTGCTGTCTCCGCATACAATCACCACACACACACTCTGTCTCTCTCTCTCTCTGTTCTCGACCACAGGAACTTAACACCAGAGGGGGAGGTTTGGGATCCCATCAGATAAGATCTGTATTACAGGTGTGTCACACTGAGCTGTGTGTGTGTGTTTGTGTGTGTGTGTGCGCGCGAACATAATTAGCGTCCTGGTGTATTTCTAACGTTACTTTGAATTTTTCAAATACAGGTATCTCTGGAAGAGTTTGATTATCTACATTTAACAGACCTAAAAATATTAGATACCTCTACCACGGCTAAAAAGCCACACTTGTATAATGCAACCGCGTGCCCTTTTTTATTTTTTACTAAAGTGCAAACACATTTCATAAGCAAAACATTGGACAAAAAGGCTGTTAGGTTTTAAACAATGAAACAATAGATACATTGTTGAAAATTAAGACCGTATTTGACACTTTCTGGTTATCTAATATTAGGGGAAACGTAGTGGAGCACAGATGATGTAATGAACTTACCACTTCCTACAAACACTAAAAACAGCCTTCAGACCAGATGGTTAAAAGTAAAACTGAATAAATGGCTCCGTTCTAAATAAACTGGTTTAGTGTGCAGGTGTTGCTTGGTTTGATGGTTTGTCTAACGCAGTAATATTCACGTGTGACTTAAGTGTCCTAATACTGATTTCAGTGGCCATATATATTTATATATTGTACTGAAGACCCTGTACGTGGTGAGAACTTTAAGAACTTTAAAAACAAAGGAACTTTTTTTCCCCCCAAAATAATCGGTAGCTGAACTGATCCGAGTCGAGCTGTGGGGCAGAAAACAAAAGGTGCGTGAACAAATAGTTCAAGACAAACATCCTGCCGGCTGTGTGAGGGTCACAAGCTCCGTCTTTTCACACTCGGCCCAAACAATCAGTTGCAGAACATACACACTCACTGTCCCCAGAACTGTCCCCAGCAGGTCACCCGTATAAGATACTGTACATGCATGATCTGAGGGAAAATCTCATGTTAACATCTGTTTTAGATGAAGTAAACGTGGTGTGTAATGTTTTGGTCTTGGGTTAGTTTTTGCAGAGGATCAGTGTGTTGGTTTTTATTCATAAATCGGAGAATTTGACGGTTAACAACGTAAACTGTTGACAACGAAAAAACTTAGCCTAAAAGTGTGTGTTTACAAATAGAATAAGGCGGTAGACACAGACCAGCATTATGGGCTGTTGCATGAGATGCTGCTTTGCCGGCACTGAGGAAGAGTTGACCTACCGGTCAATAAAGCAAACGAGTGACATACAGCTCGCTGTATTATTTTGAAACTTCTGGTCAGGACAGAGTTACAGCTTTGAGGCATGACCCCCATGAAACACACACACACACAGTGGTGCTGGGTTACAGTGGCCTCTTCCCTGTAGGCAGCAAATGTCTCAACACGTCCAGGAATGTATTCATTCTGTCTTTTTCTGTGTGTGTGTGTGTGCTTAAGAACCCTAGATCTTTCTCTCTCCTTCATCTCTGCATCTACCTCCTCTCTGTTCTCTCTCCCATGAGAGCAGAAACACTAATCGGTATAAAGTCTCCCTCCATCTCTGACTCATGCGTGGAGGAATGCAGTCTGTATTGTGGCTATCTGCATTGCTCATAAGATCTGTGGCTGAACACCTCTTGGTTATACGGTACGGGTTCAGTCAAAGCGCCTTGGGTATCTGAAAGCCGTGATTAGAACGCGTCCTCTGACACACAAAACATGTTCATGCAGGGTTGTGTGTTTCATCTTCACACTGTGAGACACATCAACCTGTAATTCTTTAGAAAGGTGCTTTGGATTATAATAAGGAATAATAATAAGTTATAATAAGGAAGGTGGGACTTCCCTATAGAGGACGTATAGCATATACTGCATTCTGTCTTTATCTGTCTGCTCTCCAGTGGTGATAGAAATGCGACTCATTGCTCCAGTTTGTTTTGACTTGCCCAAGCTGGTATGAGGCAACCATCTAACACACTTTTATGTCAAAGCAAATTGACAATGAAAACTGGCATTTATTTTACATCATAAATATGACGTTCTCAATTTGATGCAAATTCGAGCCGCCGCCGTTTAGAATACGAATAAGCCATTTTCCCTTTGAGCCGACTGTGAATTCATCCAGGAGGTGTGTGTGTGTGTGTGTGTGTGTGTGTGCGTGTGTGCGTGCGTGCGTGTGTGTGTGTGTGTGTGTGGAGAAAGATGAGTGAGATATAGAGAATAAATGCATTTGCATGGGACAATAAGCTCAGTCACGTTCCAGGAAACCTGTTTGTTACAGTAAGTTGTATTTTCCAGAACATTTAATACAAGATCTCACAGCATCATCCTAGTGTTACCATATAGAAAGTCGTGTGCAATTTACACACACACAGACACACACACACACACACACACACACACATATTATAGATTTAGATTAATAGTGCAGCGTTTATCACTTTTGACTCATGCTGTATTAAATATGTTCCCTCCACCCCAGTACTTTGGTGCTGCATACAGGCCTGCATGGTTTCCAGTGTCGGCTACACAGTCCATATATGTACAGAAATACTTTCCTATTTACTTTAAGATTTCACACTCTTTCACACTTTTGGTTGGAATGCATTGAATATATTGTCTTTCCCGTCTCGTGTGTTTTGTGAGACTGCTCGGAGCATCTCTCGGTCCCCTTCATTAGACATGAGACACCAGTGCTATTCCGCCCCTCTCTCTGACACGCTGTAATTAAAATCTGGGTAATAACAGTGGAGGGCTGCCATCCCAGCGGGCCATCATCAAAATGCTCTTTTCTCTCAGCCTCACTTTTGGCCCAATCAACACATTAGTACCGACTCAGTGACTCGCGGCTTACTGTGGGCGCTTATTCAGGCGATCAACAACTTCTTGTTTTTCCTTTAAAAAGGACACGGTTGTCTCATAGAGGCATTGGCAAATATCTGCCATTGAGAGACAGTTGTAGCGTATTTACTGTAGGCTTGACAGCCATACGTCTCCATGTGAGGCAGCTCGACCTGCCAAAATCACCCCACCCACTTTTAGAGTTACCCTCCGTGAGCTTGTACATGCCTGTCTGTGAGCTGAATTCTTGGTGTTTGTAAAACTCTTTGGAGCCCTTGTCGTCGTCTCTATGGTAACTCAAAGCATGCCAAGAAAGAACAGCTGGAGGGCCTGATTAGAACAGAGCGCGTCCCTCTGTGGACGAGACGCTGCATGCTTCACACAGGTTGCAGGTCGGAGCATCGGTCCCAGAAATGCAGCTCAGAGCCACACGAATGCGACGGTCTTGTTTAATTTGAGGTTCAAGTGGGGGGAAAATTTTAACAGCATCTTCTGAAGGGTGTGTGGCATAATTAAGCCCCGACTTTATTGCTTTTTTAAACTGCTCGAAGCGGAAGTCGTTTTTAAAATGTTTAAAAAGTTAAAATGGTGAAATTTGATCTAAGACAGTGAACCGGACGGGCAGAACCAGGACTGTCGGCTCTTACTCTCTGAGTGGTAATAAAGTCCAGTGTCTTGTGACGTAGGATAAAGTAATTCCGCATGAATTTCAAGACCTCAGGGAAATGGTAAATAGGATTCAACAGTATGAACTCAGTTCTCCGGGTGTATCTTTGACCCTCAAGCTTTGTTCTTTTTTTTTAGAGCTGTAATATAAAGAGAATTCATGCTCTCAGAAACCAGCCCTGCTTGCAGATGACTCAAGAGTTTTCTTGCCGGCTCTTCAAATGTTCACCGTTTGAGCGGAGATCAAAATGAACCACAGCGTTACATTTGCATATACTTGACATAAAACGTTAAAGAGCAGAAAATTACAGCACTTATCATTTCAGTGGCTCTAATTCTACTTGTCTGTGTTGTTCGCGGGGACAATTGCATGTAATGACATTTAATAAGAAGACAACCGAAGTTAAGCATATCGGTTTTATTACCTGCTAAAACTCCACAGATGTGCCACAGAGCTGAGAAAGATCATGTCTGCTGTGAATGTGGGAAGTCCTTATAGTTAGTCATTTTTGAGGTTGTTAAAATCAATTGTTCCTTTTGTGGTCAAAGAAAGTACGAGAATTAAAAATGTTTCCTTGGATTACTTTTTATGTTTTTGGAGTTTGATTCTCGACGTTTGATTATTTTTATTTCTTTATCAACACTTTTAAACAGAGGTGCCTCACACCTGTCAGTTTCTCATAACTTTCTCTCAATTTTTCCGGTACCTGCAGAATTATTAGGACTCTGATAAGTGTGCCGAGCATGGAACAGAACTCCAAGACCATCGGGCTAAAGGGTCAATAGAAGCTAATTTGGACCGACAAACCAGACTCACGAACAGAATATGTCTGGTTAACTGCAAGAAAGGTTAACTGCAAGATGTGGAAAGTGATTCCACACTGGCAGATGCTATAAATGCTGCTATTATAAATAATTTTGAGTATTCAAAGATATCACACTGTATGATCAGGGTGTGGTACTGAACGAGTTACAGGCTTTACCTGCGCTGAATTTTAGACCAATGTGACGAACATTTTACATTCCTTAGCTAATTATTTTACCCAGGATGTAAAAAAGCACATAGGAATGATGCATCAGACACACGGCAGAATTTTAGGGCCAAAGTGTGATGTCACACCTCAATGCATGTATGTTAAAGACTGCTGTACAACCACACCAGAAAAAATGTCACACTCATGTCACACAGTGATGTGTGAACACTGTGCGGATAGCCGAGCTGATGTGTGAAGTGGAGTGAGGGCTAATATTAATAAAGAAAATGTAGGTATACCTAAATGTATAGCCTCAAACATATACCTGCACTGTAAGTCACTTCAGATGTAAATATAGAGGTGAGCACGTGGCTGAGAGGAGCCCACATGTGCTGGAGTTTTAGCACTGTACTGATGATCTGGGTGGTGTTCAAGGACATTTTTTAGACATTCCAGGTGTGCAAAACTAACCCCTTATGACAAAAGCTTTTTGACTGCTTACACAAGAGTATCGGGTTCTCTAGAATAGCTTTAACAGGCACCCAAGTGGTCTAGAAAAGTGACTTACGGAACTCTGCGATATCTGTTATGGGATTATGTCTAATCCTGTCAGTGCTTCATCCAAGTTTACTTGAAAAGTCATTGAAGAAGAGATGAGCCCAGATCAGCCGGCAAAGTCTATTTTTTCCCGTTTTCATGCTTATTCGCCATCCATTCCCCTTTGCTTCCACGTCACTCAAGACTGTAAAGTGCTCCTATTCCCCGAGCACAGAGCTTGCTTTCTAAAGATCAGAATAAGCCACTAGTCATGTATCTGAGGTAGTCGTTTAAATTGCATGCTTGTTCATTTGCATTTAACAGACACAGTTGGGATATGGGATTCACGCTGTGTCAAGAGTCGTCGAGCAGAGTTAATATAATTCACTCTTAAATGAAATTGTTTGAATTATTATACGAACCTTTGTTTAGATCTGAACCTGTTTAAAGCCCCTTTTTAGCTATGCTAATGCTAGCATTACATTTGCAACACAACTACCATATGTGCTGCACGTACGCCCACCTTTATCGTTAGTCTTATGTGATTTAAAGCGTGTTTTGGTTTAATAGAAATAAAATGATTTAGCATTCCAAAAATGTTCTGTCGAGTTAAATTGATGGTTTTTTGTCTTTGCCGGTCTGTTTCTGAATCGTTTCTTATCGCCGTGAAACATTAGCTGCACATAGAGGCTGTGAAAATACGACCCCGGCCTCTGGCTTTACATATTTATTTCATGCCAAAGGTTGAATAAGGCTGGCGGAAAAAGTAAATTATGAATCTACCAGATTTTTTTTCCCGTGGTGATGAAACCGACGGTTTATCTGAAAAAACGGAGTAACACAACCAGCAGATGTACGGTCTCACAATACTAGATTTATCACCACGGAAAATAAAATAGAGATAGGTGCATATTTTCTATTTGAGAAACTGATAAGGGGATTTGACTTCCTGTGTTTGCCGTGTTTGACAACTAAAATGTGTCTTTAAAATTACCCTGCCACTTGAAGGCGACATATGATTTAGTAATGCATTCAGCCCTCCTTGTGACGCGGTACATATTCTGTTTAGAGCTTCACATGGGTATCTTTAGTCAGTATGTGCGTAAATCGTGTATGATTTCAGTGGTCTGTGTTTGATGGGTCGAATGTTGTGCAGTATTGATACATTTATTTTCTTAAGGCCCAAAACGGCGATGCTAACGTTGACAGGGTTATCATTTCTGCTTTAATAGCTAACATCGGCACCAAACATCCTCCTGACGAACGCGTTACGAGCGGTACAGGCATTTGCTTGTAGTGAGGGAGCCGGTGTGACAAGCCCATTGCTGATGGTGATTTAAATGGCTAATGCAATCTGCCTCCAAAATGGAGGCCTGTCCCTGGGCAGACAGTTCAGACGCGCCTGTGACAAGAAATGACGGGATATTACAAAAGCCTGTGAACCAGAACCAGCAGCAGCCATTTAGCGAGGCAGGGAGCCGGGCGATGAGTGACAGGCGAAAATGTTGACACAAGCTTTCAGAATGACGCTCCGACAAATTAGTTTGGCACACCATAATCGACACAATAAAAGGGCTTATAGCAGGAATAAATATTTGCAGGGGTAAATATCTTTGACTGATGCTGCCCGTAGCTCCTTACAACATTTAAATTAGAGCCAGTACATCATTTTAAGGTTTGATTAAAATTTCGAGCACCAAACAAGCTCTCATTGAGTCAGGACTTATGAAGGCTTGGAAACTGTTTGCTAACACAATGCCCATGGGAGTTTACAGTTTGATGAGATGTGGCTAAATTAAAGCCATTTTTCCATTGATGGAAATAATGCGGAAAACCTTTCAGCGGCCGATGAATTCATTTGCATAATGTATAACGTATACAGTAACTCAGGTCGTGCTTGTCTGAATAACACAGGAGTTGTCAAAGAAGTGTCAAGCTGTTCTTGGCATGCAGCTACCCAGCTAACAATTTTAGGTTGTAGGAACCTGTCCCTAACATTATTGTGAATGTTCTAGGAACGTTATTGTGTCATCATTATTAAAATGTTATTCAAACATTTTTTTAAACATTCCACTAACAACTGAAGAATAACAGTCGGAATAACAGCGATATATGACAGATAACGTTAAAAATGTTCTACTAACATTTGTGCAGGAATGTTTTTGACAACTTTGAGAGAACTTTTATAAAACATTAGCTTATGTTCGAACGTTCCCTGTTTGCTGGGTGTTCAATTTTGGCTTTGGAATTCTATTAAATACATTGACCATAGTCTTACACCTAAGTATATAACCTACAGACAAAATCAACTCTGAAGTACGATCAGATCGCATTTAGTCGAAATTCTTCCCTGAATCATAGTGGAATTTTCCGTGAGGTGTGGAATGCGGACAGGACGGGACTTGCAGTCTGTTCTGCGCTGTCCTTGGAAACCAGCATGTTAAAACCCACCTGTGTTTTACAACACTCATCTCAGTGGGCGGCACCTCTGCTGAGTGCAGAGCTGAGACCTCAAGGCCCTGCTCTCATACGCTTTAATGAGAGTTCTAATTATCTGTGCTTCTAATTACACCACCCCAGATTTACAACCACAGCTTATTCATTTGCATCATAGTGAGACGATTAGCACAAACCTTAGAGAATCTTAAATTCCTTGAAACAACACAAAACGCGTCATGCTGCAACCTCGCAAATCTTGTTTGATCGACAGATGATGATACGGAGCTCAGCAGACAGATTTAAAAGATTGTTTCTTGCTAGTTTCCAGTTTCTGTGCTACAGCGTGTCACTTCATTATCATGATTGTAATTGTCGGAAATGTTCTTTAAATTTCACAATAATCACACCACAGTACCACGAATCGCTCATTAGACAAATAGCAAAGGACAGGAATCATTGCAATATAATGATCAAACCTCGCAGGCCGTGTAATCTTTAGCAGCGATAAGAACACATTACAACAGATATTGTTTGCACTCATTTGCGTCTTAATATTAAGAGTGCATGTTGAGAACAGCGAGTTGTACAGATTGGGGCGCACAAGGGACTGTGTGCCGGTTTGGAAGTTTATTTATGTGCACTTCAGCACAGCCGTGTCGACTATTAAAGTTGTCTTCCAGAAATCAAAGAATTTCACCCTTTTTCTTTTCAGAGGAAACATAAAATGACAACATTGTGTTCCACTTTAGTGTTTTAAGATTGATTCAAGCTTATAGCCATTCAGATCACCTGCTGTACAGTGGCAGTGGAGGTGACTCGTGAGACGCTGGTTTTATTGTTATGGGGCCGGGGTTCAGCCCATTGTGTCACCAGTCTGGGCTGAAGAACAACACCCGATACATTTCCGGCTTTGTTCACAGCCGGGAGCTCTAATGAAAGCTCACGGCTTGTCGACTCATCCGTTGTCTGTCCGTGCGCCTCGTGCTGGGGCTATTTTTAAAATGCAGTGGTGTGAAAGATCTTTCCTAATGGAGCAGAATTTGAATCTGTGCAGAGTCCTGAATTTTAAGCCAGCAGCTTTAAGCCAGAGATTTTGCCTGTTATTGGAGGAGATGTGGCAGAGTTGTTGTATCATGCTTTAAAGATCCGAGCGGCAGATCGAATGACGCTTTCTAACTTGTTTTTGCTCTTTAAAGATTAGAAATGGAGCTAAATATTAAATGAGGAGTGTAATCAGTCTACGAAAGGTCAAATTGGGTTCGTAATGGATTTTATTTGCGTGTTATGTTGTTTCTGATTATAGAGCTTCAATCTGATTACTGTTATTGTCGTTTTATTATGTTTTCAGGCTTGTACAGATCCTGTAAGCTGTGTTTTTATTGGCACGTGTGTTTGTAGTTCAGTCAGTGGGAGTCACAGTAGCGCCATCTATTGGTGTGCATGTGACGTTGCAGTCAACAGTTTTGAATATTCTGTTATTTTGTGAATGGGCTGCGGTGTGCTGAGTTACGCTGATTTTCTTAATGCGTTTGTTAATAAAATTGCATGATCTTGCACACTGGCCGTCATGCTACAGTTCTCAAGGGTTCCTCGTGTTCCTTTATGTACGTTCCTTAGTTACCAATCTGTTAGTGAGATGCCATTAGTCACCTATAAAACTAGTCTTTGGACTTCTTCTGTGAGTCTAAGACAAGAAGTAAATTTGCTTCTGTCTGTAGACTGAGCATCAGTCAAACAAATTAGCCATGACTTGCAATATTTATGTAAATATTGTCTCGATACGCGGGGCTTTAATTCGAATGGCAGGCAGATGACAGCGAGCTGTTTTTTCTTTGTCTAATGAAAATAAAGTCACGAGTTAACGAGTAGAGATGAATTCGGTTGCCATAGCTTCACAGCCAAAGGATTTCTCATGTTAAAGATGTTTTATAATGTGGGCTCTGGTCTAATTGGAAGCAGATCATTTCTGTTGTACTAATTGTAGTCTTTAGTAATTAGTGAAGGAGTTTCTTTAGAGACAGTTGCTCAAAGATTTGTTTCGTGTGGCACCCATTAACAAACTTGAAAGCAGAGTTTCTAATTAACAACCGTACAGTCTGTAATTCAAGTGATGTCTGTGGTATCAGATTTATAGTGTATGCTTCTGGTCTTTCAGGTAATCAACAGCATTAATTCTGCTGTGTGCGGCCCTTTAATTGAGCGTTCTGTTGTTCTGGGAAAATTGATGCGAGTTTGGGGCGGTTCAGCTGAGCAGGTTGCATCATGGGATACGATACGCCATGCAGTGTGCTCTGGTTATATACTGTATATTTTGGCAAATGCAATTAAACTTTTGCATCCATGTATGCATGTTGCATACTGCTAAATATTACATTTATGCATTGGGCAGACGCCCAATGTCAGTGTATGTCAGTATATGTGTGTTTTATAGGATGGTAATCATTTTTATCATAGCCACTGCTGTCATACCTCAAAAACAGCACACTGTCTGCATGATTAGATCCCTCACTGGTCTTCACTTCCTCCTGCTCTGTTTATTGCTCTCAGCTTGCTTGTCGTCTGCAGCGTTGAAGCTTACAGAAGCTTACAGAAGCTCACGCCAGCGTGCCTCCAGAAACACTAGAAGAGATCAGCCTCCATTTTCTCCTCAATCAGCTCCTACTTTGTCCAACCCTGACACCTAATTTGATTTCATCTTTGGCTCACGCTGGCACGCTCGCACCTGAAGCCTGCCTCCAATTAAGACAGAATAGCCGTGGATGCGGCGAGCAAACAGACACAGAATTATGAGATTTCACAGAGCGATCCAGCTTGGCCAAACTCCTGTCCACTCTACAATTATCAGAAACGAACGCCACCTCCTTGTTCATCTGCTTGAAAGTGGCACTTTTCGGCACACAGTGTTAATGAGAGAGCATGCATAAAGAATCAGACGCGTGCCGCTAATCCTGAAGGAAAGTAATCAGCTATTCAGCAGCGAGAGCGAGAGGGAGAATCTTGTGATTGCTTTTGCCTGCAATCAACAAAAACACAGACATGCCAGTGAGTCAGATATTGAGTGATTGTTCCGGACCTGCTGCTAATGAGAGATTTGCTCACTGCAAGAAGGAACGGAGAATAGCAGAACAAAAGCAGGGGAGGGCGTGTTGTTACGAGCACTTAGTTGAAGTGTTGCTGCATGCCGTCGTGTGAAAAATATTGATGTTTTCCTCAGTGTGTCTAATAAAACAGAGAGCTAATTGGATATAGAAGAAATCCTTTTGGATGGTTTATATGCATTTCTGTGCACATAAAAAATGCATCCACCCGTTTCTGTCCTTTTGATTCTGTCTGTCAGCA
This sequence comes from Botia almorhae, assembly GCA_036877575.1. NCBI lineage: Eukaryota > Metazoa > Chordata > Actinopteri > Cypriniformes > Botiidae > Botia > Botia almorhae. The sequence continues at coordinate 102,295 of JAZGTJ010000330.1, forward strand.
GTATATTGCGCCGGTTGATGTCAATGACGAACCCTGCTGGGCTGCAGAGACTTGAGGACTTTGTAAGACTCCTCATGGGCTGGAAAATGGCTTATGCTTGTAAGACTAAGAGTATTTTATAAACCACCTGACGAAACAGTTCATGGTACCTGGACTGACCAATCGAACACGTTATATAAATATTATTAAATTACTATATAATGTTATGAAATTTGTTATATCATAACTATGTTGATTGTTTTGCAGTTACGTAAACATTTACAGTGCTCAACAACATTGAAACATTGTGGGATTTATTAATGTCAATGAAAAAGTGGTTGGAAAGTTTTGCCGTACGATACAAGAGCTTATTTGATGGACAGTTAGTTCCGGGTTACTCTCCTATTTGGTCTGTGAAAAGGAGGATTAGGTTACCTATCTGTACGGTGACGGGAGGACAAAATAAGGTCCCTTCTTCGCACTTTATATTTCCCCCTCAGATGGCGACTTTATGCTAGCGCTGCAGAAAATTGGATTCTGTGCAACTCTGGAAAGGTACAGATGCGCCGCGCTCTCAGTTTACCTCATAAGACCGGAGAGGCAGAGAGTTCTTAGGAGATATTTTCCCCAGGCTGCAGGAGACACGTAAAAACGAATGATGGCAATATTAGCTTGGCAACTGGGCTGGTGTTATTGCGTTTTTATGCGCCTGGGGAAATCACTCTGTCTGTGACGGCAGAGAATGATTATTGAGAGCTAATAGGGTGAAATGTTTAATATAAAGAAGAGAACAGACGAAATCATTCACCGCTCCGTGGGGAGCAAATTAAGAAAGGGGGATTGGGAAGGTGTGCGTCGATGTGGTAGAACGATGGCGCTTATTACCGCAGTGGCAGTGGAGGAACCTTCTGCGCTGGAGCACAAAGCTCAGGGCAACACTTCAGAGGCAAGAGCTAAAGATACCGACCGTCCAAGCCCTCCATTTCTTTTGCTATGCTAAAAAAAGCCAGGCGACCCCACAGCTGAGGCTTGTGTACAGGTGAATTTGATATAATCGTTTCTATCCCTTTAAGATGTGCAAATGTAGTTTCTTGGAAAAAAGAGATAGTGGCTTTTTATCACAACCGCGTGAGCCAATTATATTTTTTCTGGCTCAAGTCTTCATAACGATTCTCAAAGTAAAATCATCACAAACGCTATTTGAAGTAATGTGCCTGTAAATATACAGACAAGCATCTGTTTCAGTATAAGAACCGGGTAAAAATAGCACGTAAGAGCAAATCAGCTTCGCTAATCGAGTTGTTAATGTCATTGCCACCTGTTCTGTATCTTCACATTTCGTTTTCTACTTCGAAACGGTTTTTACTTTTCCTCCATTGCCTGATGGTTAGAGAGTCGGACCTCTCAACCAGAGGTTGCAGGTTCGATTCCCACAGCTGGCGGAAAATGACTGAGGTGCCCTTAAGCAAAGCTTCTTTCTCCCAGTTGCTCCCCGGCGCTGCTATGCTGCTCTGTTTGTGTGTGTTCACGACTTGCAGTGTGTGTGTTCGGCGGTCACATTTCAAGTATAGGTTACCATACATTGAGAAATACATCACCTTCACGTTCTTGTACTTAAATCTTTTTTCTTTTCATGTGGTCTTGTCATCTTGGTGAATCTAGTTTCCTGTATCTATCTCCCTCTGTGTCTCATCATGATATTTGTATTTTTTGATTCAGTTTCCTTTTGCAGGAGGGCTAGAATATTTGTTCCGTAATTTCAGCTGTGTAATTTCACCTGTGCTCTCAGTATGGGGGTGTTTTTCCCTTGACAAACAGACTAAAGCGAAATGTAATTTTTTCAGTAGAAATAATTCTGTGAAATGATGTTTTGCACAACAACACAGAAAACAGCAAAAACAGCAATGCGCAGTTAGCATTGTGTACATTAACAAAACTATGTGCATTGTGTTCAGTGTATAAAAATAGCTTTCACTTTCTAGCATACACAACTTAACGCTTACAATTCATAAAGTTTTGGGTTAAAAATAAAAAAAGTGTTCAACACAACCTCCATATCTTATTCTGAGTCATGATGAATGATGATTTATCATTTGAACAGTCTTTATTTCATAGGAAATATCGGTTTGGCTTCATTTGACTTCAGCGTACTGTAATAAACAGAATACAAAGTAACCTGCGATATTCTGTTTCTAACAGAGATGGCGATAGAGAGACAGAAGTTACAGATTACAGCGATAGAGAGACAGAAGTTACAGATTACAGCGATAGAGAGACAGAAGTTACAGATTACAGCGATAGAGAGACAGAAGTTACAGATTACAGCGATAGAGAGACAGAAGGTACAGATTACAGCGATAGAGAGACAGCGATAGAAGGTACAGATTACAGTTTTGACTTTGTAAGAAGCTGTTCTGTTTTGAGTGCTGTATTGACCTGCTGTAGAACTTAATCTAAGTCACAGTAAGACATTTGAAGTGTATTCAGTCCTGCATGGTTGCCACGGCTACAGGGCTACATTTAAAAAAACTACAAATACAGATATAAACACTCACATTTGTAGTCCTTTACAGGGACAGTTTTGGATTTATTTATGTCTGTTTTTCCTATTCTCTGACCATCGCCGGATGGTCAATAAAACCTCAAAGGTGACCTGCAGTGTCACACAAGCAGTTAAAAGATGAAGATTTTCTGAAGCATCCGACGGCCGCCAACATACATAATACATAAAAATGTTTCCCCTCAAGTTCAGCTGCTGCTCTGTGTGTAATTTTCCTGTTCTGTAATTCAAATGTCATTTCAGACCCCAGTGTCCTCGATTCTTTCCTCGTGCCTCGCATCTTATGTTTTAATGCATCAACACAGTCCCCTCCTGCACCGGTCCCATGGTGGACCTCAATCTTGTTGACCTTCTGCAGGAGAGGCCCTCTGTCCTTCTACCGGGACACGAGGCAGAGAGGCACTGGAGGAAGGGTTGAATAATCTGCAGGTCTCGGGGGACGTTCTGCAGGTGTGCTCATCTGCTGGCTTTGAGTGAGAGAGAGAGAGAGAGAGAGAGGCCAGTTTTTTTCTCACCTTCAGCGAAGGGCAGCCAAGAAGTCTACAGTACAAGTTCAAGGGCTGGAAGTATGGATTGACGGGGTAACGTTGAGAGCTGCCTGCATTATCACACTCATAAGAAATAGAACAGAAATAGAACGATTGAATTGTCATTGAACGGCTCTGCATACAATATAATAAGAAGCTGTGCTTTTATTGCGTCAAAAAAGAGCAATAAAACAATAACAAACGAATATAGCAATAAAACAGAAATACACACACAACATAACTTTGTTTTAATCTCCACATCCCGTGCAAGATCAATGTATCGTATCAATATTTCAGTATCCACAGTAAATAAAGGAGTAAGCTCTCTGTATTGGTTACCTTCACTGAAGTGTTGTGCTTCTTCCCTGAGGGCTCACACTGTCATGTGTTCCACAAAGCCCACTTTAAAGGGGTGTGAGGGTCAGAGCCGAGAGGTGAGATGAAAGCTGAACTTCAGTGTGAGGTCATTTTGTTTATTCTGCGTTAGTCTTTGGCTCTCAGGTACACCAGGCACCTGTCATAACATATCCCTCTCAGTGTTGACATCAGCCACAGGTCTGCTCTTTCACAGGCCTGTTGACGCGGCACGTTTATTTGTGTCCCTGAGGTCCTCATAAAGATTTCTCGCATGAAACGTAATTCTGATGTAGTTAATTGTAACTATTTGCCACCCTCAGTAAAATTGCCAACTTGTGCTTCAGATGTTTGTGTCTGTTTTCCAAACTTTGATCCTTTTAAGAAGGTGAAATCTTGTTATTTCAGCTATTCAAGCCCTGCGTCTCACTACAGTGGTCAGGCTGAAGGACAAGTTTGCACCCTGATGTAATATTAATCTCGTCCATGCTTCATTTTAGTGCGATGACCGATGACCGAACAATGCGTTTAGAAGAGTACAACACAGAACCACACGTACGAGTTTCACAATATTGGCCAAAGTGATTTTTTTGGAGATATTTAAGAAAGGTGTCTTTCAGAGGCATCTGTGGGGTTCTCTAATGGGTCACGCTGTCATCCAAAGAAACCTCCCGCAGCACCCTTGAGCCTCCAGCATGTGTCCAGGGTGAGAGGGATTTGTGTTAGGGGTCTGCAGCTTCACTCTGGAGATGCTGACCTCAGCACCTCCACCCTTCATAATTAATCTTTTACTTTAGCCACCGATACGGTCACAGACCTCAGCAGACGGCCAACTATCTGTAGAACAAGTAGAACCTATGAACAGAAAGCGTGTGAAGGTGCAAAGCTTTTAAAGCACGTTACAAATTTAAGCTTGATATCTACGTTTAGTAAATGTTTTACGATGTTATGATACCCGCAGACCCTGATGTGAGTTTCTTAGTTATAATATTTGAATGATCTCTCTGATGTTGAAATTGAGGGCATCTGTTGAATGGATACTGTACATCTAATACAAAAAAAGCCCATTTTACTTTATAGATCCTCTTACGTTTTGCTCTTACAGCCTTATGATTGACTCAGTTTAACTGCAAGCAATTCATATATAAGGGCTGGAAGCCAATGAATATCAAATTGGACGTTGGACTGTGGAAGTCCAGAATACAGCCCTGCTTTTCAAAGCTTAACGCTGTGAACCACAGCTGCCGTGTCACAAGGTTAATGAGAGCGGTTTGAAGATGCTTATAGAAGATGTTATCCTGCACATACACTAGCACAGAGAAGCACAGAGATGTGCACACACAACAGGGGATCTAAAGAAAAATGGTGCGCCTCAGGGTCTACACGTTCTCGGTTAATCGTCCACAGAGAACCTGTGGCCAGAGGAATCCCAGATAACACGGAACGCTCTCAGAATGTTGGCTAGTGTTCTCTAAAACCTTTCTCTAAGTTATCAGAAAATGTTCTTGTAGTAACGTTTGTAGAATGTTTTAAAAATATATCAAAATCTTTATTCTTAAATTGTTAGTGGAATGTTTATAAAACATTACAGAACTAAATATTGAATAGCGTTTTTATAATGTTTCTGTTACTTTAAGGAAACATTAGGGAAACATTCTCACAGCTTAAAATTGTTGAATAGCTGTCCACCTGTCTTAACTCTATTTTTCATTCTCTTTCTGTCATCTGCCTCACTGTACTCACACACACTGTTTCTGCCGGCTGCTTGCTGTGGTCCATATGGCCTGAGAATCTGCAGGCCTCTGAGCTGGGATGCAGTGGGCGACTATGACACCACAAACCACTTCCTGTTTATCCCCTGAGGCTTGTGAAGACGGGCCTTCTTAGGCATTGCAGGAGTGGGGCGGGACACTGGTTATACTGAGGGGAGCTGCAGCCAAGAATCTGTAATGCCGCCATAATGCCATCGACCTGGCGTCTTCATAAATGTCTGCTCTCCTGAGACGCCAGAAGCTCTGTGTGTTTTGTAAGTGAATACATGTGTGTGTGCGCTACATGAATAAATGCATGCGAGGCCACATGACACGCGCGGTCTGTTTGCTCATTATGTATGCGCCGTCGCAGTCCTGGCCGTCCTCAGGAGATGAAAGTTTGTAAACATGAATAACAATTAGGCGCACATCTTTGGGCAGGTAATCTGCATGTGAACTCGGCCGGTACGTAGCGTCCATTTAATATTCATTTGGTCCGAGGGGTAGAACATCATTTGTATTTGGAGAGAACAGAGACATGGGTAACGTTTGATCTACATTGGTACCAAACAGACTGCGACTCTTTTCTAACCGGTTATAAAAGAGATTAAACGCATGGCTAGGACACCGTTTACAAAGGTAAACAGACATGTTTTATGTAATAGTTTATTGTCTGAACTTGGGAAATAATTGTGTATTGAGGCAATCAGACCAGAACTTGTTCTGTGGTGTCTGCGCCCTAAAAACATTCTCTTTTGAAAGATCAGCTGATGTATCTTGAAATTGTTTGATGCATTCATGTCATTTACACTGAAACTGAAAGTTGGGGCGGGACTTATTATTGAGTGGCTGGTGGGTGGGACCAGCGGGATGCCTCTGATTCTAGAGAGCACTTGATTGGCCAAAAAAATTGAATAAAAACGGAGGCGCAGAACAGTGTAGCAAAAATTGTTGACCCGTATTGGCGATCGTGAGAAACTACGTTTTGAATTCTGGAACACACTAATTTATAAATATCCTTAAAGCTAACGTATTCATGCTAAAAGTAAAAAAAACATCAATTTTGGTTTTATGTGGTTTTTAAGGTTAAGCAGCACTGTCCTAATTCTGATATAAAGCTGTTTGTTTTTGCAGACAAGTGGAAAAAGTGAAATTATTGCTGTTGTCCTTTGAGTATCTGAGGAGCGTAAGAGCGTCTGAGAGCTTTGCGTGAGTGACATGGCTCTGGTTCCTGCAGTGTGTTGAGACAGCTGCACAACATCACAGAAGAAGCTAAATGAGAACTCCAGGGCTTCCAGGTTTAATGGAGGGCGGCCGGTGAGCTGACGAGCGAGGGCTTATTGACACGTCGATATGGCGCTGATGATTAATTAAGAGCGCCGCGCGTGTTATCGGTCTCGGCTGAGGTGTCCAATCTGGAGGTGACATTGGAACAGGAGTCCTGCTTTTTCCCTTCTCTCATCCTCCACTTTCCATCAGTACACAGCAGACAATATAGGTAAACAAACCTCCACCCTCCCTCCTCCACCCTCCGCCCCCCCTCTCCGTTTTACAGATAGGCCTAAGACTTTAATCCGGATCCAGTGACAAACTTATCCCCAGTCAATACGGTTGAACCTCCTATGAGGAATATGTGCGCTCCTAAAAGACTTGGCAGAGGAGAAAACATCCTGCATTTTAAGTGTTACTCACCCTTCAAGGAGAGGCCACTCAATAATCCTTCCAGACTTTGGCTTTGCTAATGCTGCTGTTTTCAAAAACAATGATGGCCATATGTAGCCATTACAAGCATAATACCAGATCAAGTTCTTAACTTTCCATTCCAAGTAACAAAAGTGTTATTTTGAAAGTTCTAGGATATTATATTAACATTATGGCTTGGTTATAAGAACGTTATTCAAACTTTTAACATTACAGCAAAAACGTTTTTTGATAACGTTCCCTGTTAGCTGGGATATTATAATTTAACATCAAACGTATACGGCTAAAAATTTTGGATCTGGATGTGTAGGCTGAACACATGATATTTCTAACCCTCTAGATCATTAGCGATGTTAGATCACGTTCCTGTGCACTCAGGTGGAGTAACTAGCTTTGAGAATCTCCATTTTAACGCCGTGCCTTCAGGATGCTAATCTGTCTTTGTTAGCCTGCTGCGCGCTAACTCTCTACAGGCGAGCTTAAGACTGATCACCCGTTTGGCTCCGTCTAACTCAGCTATACACACTACTACACCGCAGTACTTAATAATTGTCACAGATGCCACTTTCATTCAACCAGTTTTCTGTACCTGGTGGTGTTTAACTTGGGTAAAACAGTGCTCAGTGTACGTTAAAATAACGTTCTCGCAGAGACTGATATTGAACATGTCAACAGATGTTGTGTGAAAGTTTATAGGATAATTTCCAGAAATTCCATTTTTTTCTCTGCTGGTTGAAGGTCTCTTCACATTCTGATAGCAATCACGACATAAAGTGGTCTATATATATTTATATAAATGTATATCTTCTGCGGAAGGCTCAGGACCGTGCTTGTTAAACGATGTGTTTGAATACCTCCACACACTATTGGAGGAGGCGTGGCTTTGGAGAGCACTCTAAAGAGAGGGTGGAATCTTATGCTTGCTAGCTTACTATTGCTTGCCTCTTTGAAATGACCTACCCTACCTTTAATTGTGATGCAGCATAATCTGAGTACTCCAATATTTGTGTGTGTGCAAACTCAAGTTGAGTTGTATTATGTCATTATATCTGCCGTTGCCCATATGGGATGGAAAATAATCAAGGTTCACTGATGTTATGAGTTAGCATAAAGCAAAGGCAGAATCACTGTGCCTTTATACAGAGAGCAAAGAATTGAACTTTGCCGTTTGTATTTCATCTCACAAAGTAGTTTTCATGGTCGTTTCTATCTATAAGCACACCGTACGCACACACACACACACACACACACACACACACACTTTCACTTAGGTCTGACCCCGTTGACCTTTATCAGAGGAAGCGTGACTTCCCTCAATAACGGGGATCATTGTTTGCCCGCAGTGTTTCACTTTGGGACTTGTCCCTGTAATATTGCCTGTTTGAGCACTCCGGCCCTGCCACTCACTCCATTTCTGTCCCCGTAGGTTATTACACACCAGAGCTATCTGCACCGCCTTATTCCCCAAGAGCTTGATCACATGATCAAACGCCAGATTGGAGGAAGTGGAATATATATACACAGAAGTGGCCATAATCCCCGTCGTCTCCGAGCGAATCCAATTGAAGTCGCGGAGAGGTAGAGTCAGCCGAAATTTGATTGAGGCCCACGAGTGGCAGGCGAGACTTAATGCAATGTGACATTGTTATGAGTAGCGCCTTCACACGTCTCCCTGTGATGTAATCTGAGCGCCGACAAAATGAGAAAGGGAGGCGTCGCTCGAAGCCCGCGCACTCGGTCTATATGAGGATATGGAAAATGCATGAAAACATCATCTCTCCTCATAACTGACTATTTGATTACAGTGAATATGAGATATTGAGACTCTATCTCATGATAGAATTAAAATACCCCCCCCAACACCTCCAGTTTCCTGTGTAAGCATCTCATTGTTTAGGAGAATTTGTTGCTGTTGCTGTTGCCGTTCCATTGCATTTTTTATTTGTATAAGGAGAACGAAAAATGCAATTAATGTTGTGTATCTCCAAATAATTAACACCATCCTTCACCATTGGAGGGAAGGGGCTTCAGATGATGGAGTCTTTGGTTGTTGTTGTTGTTTAGGGCAAGCTCGGTTCATGTGGGGGGTGACTAAACACTAATTTGATTTCACGCGTGCTGTTGTAGATGCATTAATCTTTCCAAGACCATCGCTTGCCCCAGAGCGGGTGGAGAAGGGGGGTACGCAGAATGTAAGGGTGGAGTTCAAGAGCGTGTCCTGCATGTTAAGTACATTCACCAGCCAGCCGAACATCTTCCTGAGGGCAGGCAGGGTGAAGATTACACAAGACAACACAACACTACAACTCTTACCTTGGTATTTGCTGTTTGTCTTTCCCTTGTGTGTGTGTGTACTCTTTCTCTTGACATATGTTTTGTGTGTCTTTGTATGATCGTGTAATCTTTCTATCATTTGTATGGGAATGTTAACACTTTTCACTTTTGAAATCTGCTTGAACAGGAAGTCCAACCAACTTGGAAAAATTGTGGGTGTGGCTTGTTTCTTCCAAGCGGTTAACCGCTCTGGCTCCATCCATACTGTCAGAGTCATGATTCCACATCCCTGATGAGCAATCCTCTTTTCCGGACTCCCTCTGAAACAGTAAACACTTGTTATTGCTTTTCATATGCTTTGTTGTAGTAGCAAGATATGATTTCTATGAGTCAGGAACAAGATGCGACCAAACATTTGCTTAGTTGCTACTGGTTCAAATTTACAAGCGTCGACACAAATCTTTGGTTATGGGTCATGGAGTTGTTGTTTGTGAAAAATGAGGATACCCCGAGGGCCAGATTGGAGGCAACTGTGCCTGCCAGGATAACAGACCCAGTCAGGTTACCAAAAGCAAAAGTTCCAACACTGAGGCTTGTTTTTATATCTTGTTTTGAAGGGGATAAAATAGACCCTCCCGGGAGAATTAATATGCCCTTCCTTCTGACAGTCTATGGATATCAAAGATATGATGGGGATCATTTTCTCACTTTATGTCTCAACCAAAGCATCGGGGGTCCTGCCACCCCTCTGTTGTCCTCTTTCAGTGGTCTTCCAAAATGGTCCTTGGACACCTGACACTGAACTGAAGGTTTTTCAGATTGGAGTTCAGTTTTTTGACCCTTTCTAAATCTCTTTGAGGTACTCTGCTGTAAAGGCATCAATCAGCAGTTTTTTTAAGTCTTACACTGGCCTCCCTTGCTCTCCTGGTGTTCAAAGACACATGATACGGGGAGGAAAATATGAAAATGCACTCGGCGGGGGGCTGTAAGGATGCAACTTCCACCCTGTCTGTTTCTCTCGGCCTGTGTTGGAGAAAGAGCTTCGTTCTCTTCTTCAGTTCTTGTGTATCGGGTCTCACAGAAGCGTCTGTAGTTGGAGGTGGATAGAGCAGGGCTGACACACAGAAGGAGTTTGAAATGAATGCCGTGTGGTGCTTTTCATGTTTCCAGGATACGGCTGAACTGTCTGGATTTATATTCCTGGTGTTACCAAAACCACTTAAACGTTTTGTGATCTGCTGTGCACAATAAATGTTAAGATATCAGTTTCTGATTGAGTTGTACACTTAATATCTTCTTGGCGTTGTTTATACTCTTTAAACTGAAAATTTAATTATGGATGTCTGCCTACAGATGTATAGCTGTACTGTAGATAGATAGATAGATACCTATGGACAAATTGATAGATAAGTTTGATAGTTGAGTTTTCAGTGAAAATTACACGTGTCCTAACTTATAATTTTTGTAACATGATAAATGTAAAAATAAAACCAGGCAGGAGGAGTCTTTCCTTCTCTGTCTGTCTTTCCCTTGTATGTGTGTACTTTATTTTGACATTTTGTTTGTGTCTCTTTTTGTATGATCTTGTAATCTTTGGTTTGCCGGTGTGTCAAACACTTCACACTTAACATGTTTACGTATCGGTTACATGTCAGTACCAGACAAAGGTTGCCATCACACATGAATAAGAAGGGGTTAACTGCCTCATTGAAAATATAATTGCAGTGCTAGAGACAGAAGAGCAACAGTACCAGAATTCTCAACCTTGTGGTTCCACATCACTGCTGTTCATCTGAGAATTCAAACCTGTGACCTTCTGACTCACTCTTAAATGTAAACACTGTTTTTGCTTTTCCTATTATTTGTGTTTTAGTAACCAGCTGCTTTTTCTATAAATCTGATGCTTATGTGATCTTTGGTTACAGATCATGGAGGTCTTGTGAGGATGCAGTTTCCAATTCACCTGTGAGGAGCGTGCTTTGAATTCTCTGATGTTCTTGTGCCTCAGATCTTGCAGAACCCTTGCTGAAAGCGTTTCAATCAGTGAAGCGTTACGCTGAATAGCATATTGATAAAGGCTGAAACAGAGAGCTAATTAAGTTGTAGGGTTGCAGGGACTTGTAGAATACCACACTCATTTTTATAGTGTGTCTGTTTTCATGGCCATTTAAAAAAAGTGACATTGGACTAAAGTTGCACGCCGTCTGGTCTTAAATTCACTGTTGGTTCTTAGCTAAAGTCGTGAGGTTAAATCAAACCCTGTTGAGGGTGTCTCACCGGAGGGATGCCTCCAGGAGACCAGCTGCATATCAGTGTTTCCTCAGTCACAAAAAGGGCCATTGAGAGGTTAATTTGAGAACTGGATGCATGAAGGACGAAGAGCAGCAGCAGAATTTGATTAGTTTCTCCTGCTCGCTAAATAAGTGAATTAATGGCAGCTTTTGTCCTTCAGATTTATTTTACGAAAGAGTTGCTAGGTGGAAAGAAAATGACCCGAGTAGAGGGACGTTCGGCTGCTGCGGCGAAGGTCCGGAGTATGATCCCAGCTAACAGGGAACATTCTCAGAACGTTGGCTAACATTAATAAATAATAAATGAAAGTTCTTATAACTGTCTGAAAAACGGGTTGTTTCGAACATTTAAAATAACATTTTTAACATTGATAAAACCTTTAGGAAACATTCATACAACCTGAAACTGTTAGCTGGGATCTTGACTTTGGAGACCCCTTCTGTGTTATTCTACATTGGGGGAGCAGCTTTGCTGCACCCGTGCACTGAGGTTTGGGGATTACATTATGATTTTAAATGAGTCGGTTGCTAAGACTTGCTAGAGCAGCACAAACATGTTCTGGTTTGACACCCTCAAATAAACACGGAAATTAAAGTTGTTTACATGACATATTTGGGATTTACGCGCATAATTGGTTATAAATAAAAATGAATAATATTTAGAGAGATATGAGCGCTCGTATCGCGTTCTCAGACCTGATTCGGCCAAAAATCAAACGGCGCAAAGCTACCGTTGGTGTTCGGTTAGCTGAATCAGTTTAGCATCAGGTTTCTCTTATCGAGCAGGCACGTTCTCTAAGACTCGTGTGTCTGGAAGGCACTAAAGTTTAATCTTTAAAGCATTGTAGACAACTAAAGCTGCAGTTACATATGGGACTAAAGCAAATCTCACTGTATTTGCTAATATTATTACTTAGCTCTGCTAATATTTGTTCTGGCTGAGTGGGAGACTTTCAGAGTTTGGGCTGTATTCAGCCGGCTTTGGTGAGGATAATTCCCCATCTAACAGCTCCTGTGAGGTGGATTTCAGCCGTCTGGGTGCACACATGCTGTGGCATTGACCCACGTGTGAGTTGAGCTGTAGCTATCGCTCGCCTGGTGTCTCAATTCAGAGCCGCGGTCACCGGTCATTCTTTATGCATTGACTAGAAAAGTCCATTTCTTTTAGCGTTGTGGTGTGTATTTAAATGAGAGTGCATTTGCATATTTCCTAGTGAGAGGAAAATGGCTTTAGATGCTGATCTGGATTAATGAACTTTCATTTATATTTATTCTGTCACACTTTAGGGACTTCCTAACAGCAGTTAGCTCAAACTGATTTGACTCTCACTCCCGTTCAGCCTTAAGACAATTTCTAACTCAACGCAAACATATTCCAGTTTTTAACAATTTTAGGCTGTAAGAACGTTGAAGTAACCAAAATGTTAAAAATGTTATTTGGATAATTCTAGGAATGTTAAAACATTAGATGTTGTATTTATTATGTTAATTATTAGATGTTGTATTGTATTTATTTATTATTTATGTTGCATTAACATTCCACGAACTATTTAAGAACGTTTTTGATATATAACGTTAAACAGTTACTGCAAGAACTTCGAGAGGACTTCGAGAGGACTTCTAGAGAACGTTAGCCAGCATTCTGAAAACGTTCCCTGTTAGCCGGGATCCTGCTGTGAAGACATTTAGACATTTAGAGAGTATTAGTGGTGATGTTTTCAGTTCAAGCACGCAGGCTAATACATCACGCAGCTCTTAAGCCGGGACTCATGTCAGCCAATGCGTTGTGCTCTGATGCTAAAGCGCGGCCGCTCTCTTTCAGTGCATTAATGTCTAATTGTGTATGCCATTAAGGAAGTGGAATTGCTATCAGGAAATGTATGCACGCGCTCACTTGGCACAACAGCTCATTAATAACGGTTGTTGTTTTATTTCCCCCCGCCGCCTGTGCAGAGGGGCAGAACGTTATGTCAGGCAGGATTGGAGATGACAGGGAGATAAATTTATCCCACTTCCTGTTTCTCTTTCAAATGAGCGACACACCCTCCGGTCCCCTGAAATACAAACCCAATCAGACAGCCTGTCTGTCATCTCATAGACTCATAGCTCTTGTGTATGAATCGTGAACTCACCAAAGACTCGGGTAGAAAGAAACGGCTATGTGCAACGTTTATTGCTTGTCTCTCGCTCTCTCTCTGTCTCTCTCTCTCTCTGTTTTTACAGTCACTTAGTGACTTTGTTAATTAAATTTTTGTATATCACCCCAGAAAAGTGCCTCTGCTCAAAAACACATCTACAAATTCCTTTTTATTCCTGAATGTGTTTGCTCCCTCTAAGAAGTGTATGAGGACAGCGTTGAATTAAACACATGATGGCTGCAGGAAGCCAGTTATGACTGATCGTCTGTGGACACACGAATCGCCATGGCAACTCCGTAGACAGCCTAATCAGCAGAATCTTGAATTCATCGCTCATTACTTTACTTGCTATCAGCAATTAGCAGTGGGAGGTAGATGATCCTGCTTCCACGGGCCAGGATCCGTGCGTCCATCTGTGCTTCTGTATTTGAGTCAAGAGCGGTCCTCACAGTGTGATGAATGTGGGAGACACGCATTTCTTTATATCGCTAAAATAATGTGGCTACATCGATGTTTTGGCTGGAAATGTAATCGGTTTTTGTGACTGGAAATGTGATTGAAATTAACATTGGATTGCTTGCGTACTTGATTTGATTATTTGATTGATCATTTAAATAAATTATGGAGAAAATCATCTGGTACCCAAACTCACAGAAAAGTGTTTTGGTGGTACCATGGTACAATTATGGTGTCGTATTGTAGCATCGGGGTGTTTGATTATAAACATGGAGATAAGTGTTTTAACAAAATAATACTGTATTATCATTGCTCATGTCAAAGGTACTTGCTTGTCAGTGAATTAAATTTGCTGGAATCCTGCGCTATTTCTCAGGCAAACTATTTGCTAGTTTTAAAAAGGGAATCTGATTAGGGAACTCGGCCAAGGCGGCGCATGACAGTAACAAACTCTTCGCAAAGGAAGATAAATCTCGGCTTTTACCTGATGTTATTTCTTCTTCCGTTCTTTTGCGTGTTGTAACTGAAGTTAATAAACTCCGGTCAATAGCAGCCAGACACCCAACACTAGACAGGAGGAAAATGGAGGCAAAGATACTCTGGTAATCCCCTTCCTCTATTATGTTTCTTTATTGTTCTGAGTCTCATGCCTTTCAGTGCTGGAAGCATAAACTGTCTTTAATAAGAAACAAATCTCATCGACTGTGAAGAGAGAGACGTTATTTTCTCCGGCTGCGTGAAAAATGTTTCGTCTCTTCCTAATTACGCCGAATGAAATAAAGCGCCGATATCCCGCGCGTAGATGCAGAATTTATAGCGGCAATATTTTCTAGGGTCTGGTGGCATTATACTGTATGCAGAGATGAGGAGAATGTATCTTTAGATTCAACGCTGGATTTCAAAATGGGGGGATTTATTTTGTATCACCCATTGGGCTTTATTGAGTCGGCCCTGTTGTGCGACGGTTCGACTGTGTATCGGAGGCTAAGCAGAACGGCATTGTGGGAAGAAGTGAGATTTTTCCTGATGATGTTTGAAATGTCATCAAAGTTACTGACTCAGTGGATCAGAATGTAGTTGCAAAGTTAGGACTTTCTTTCCTTTATGACAGAATATTATGTTTCTGTTGTGTTGTTTGGCTCTTGGGAATTTTCATCCAGTGGCGGAATTTAATTAGTATTAAAACAACAATGGATGCTGACAGCAAATCACGTATTTTTTTACCCTCACCAAAAAATAAAACCCCAGCCAACAAAACAACAAATCTAAAAGTTATATGAAAGTAAATGGCTTTAGGAAAGTTTTGTGGCTTCAGTTCTTTAGATTAAAAAATGCAACTACAGTATGTTGAGTTTTGGTGGGGCTGTTTTCGTGAGAGGTTTGAGTATTAAATATACAGTTTAACTCAATCAACTGCTTCAGTAGAAGCCTGAGGCTCTTAGTTTTACTGCTTTCTCTATATGTTAAATTACTGCTTTGTTTACCGTTAAATCCTGGTTAGCTTACCGTCATCCATCTTGGGAACCTTATTGCACTTATTTGCAATACGATAACAGCTTAAGCACAATTTTCATTGTTGTAACTAGACCTGCTGGGAATATGTTTGCTCTGTGTGTCCTGACCGGAAGACATCCTGATTTTTCCACCTCCATATTACTGTCAAGTGAGAGCGTGGCAATATAATTATTCCATATGAATTATACCATGCAGCATCTCTCCCTGTAAACGACTGAGGAGGCGAAATTAACTCCTCGAGGTAATTGAAGAGGCGTTAGATAAATTAGCCAAAGTTTGAGATGAGATTGTTTTCTCCTTTAATTTCTGAGTGTATCACTTCTCCAAACCCTTGACAACATATCAAGGGAAGGTGGGAGCTTAGAAAGGCAATTGCTTGACCGACTGTGACTGCTTCAAAGTGACGCTGTGCGTTTTCGCCATTAACACTGTCCGTTGTTTTGAGTTATTATTCCATTGCCTCGGCGCTACAAATGTTAACTAATCGCGAGCGGCGCTCAGACTGCAAATGTATTTGGCCGTTTGGCTTTCCGGCGAGAGATTAAATGCAAATCACGCTGGAAAAATTCCCAGCAGAACGGGCGAAGTGAAGTCACTCGTCTCTCAGGAGAGTCGGAGGGAGACATTAAACAAAACGGTAATATTGCTTGAAATGAGCGGCGGAACACGCTCAACTCATCGTGGAAATGTTGCGTTTTAAATTTTGGAGTTTTTTTGGTTCCTGAGTGGATGAGAGTGGAAGATGGTTTCTCATGTATGTGCTCAGCTTTGAGGGGTCACAGAGGCACGTTAGCCGTGTCCGCGCTGAGCGTATTACCATGTAAATCAGCGTTTATGTGTAATGGCGTGATTCCAAGTTTAAAAAATGCAGTTTGAGTGCCGTTTCACTGTGGTTCAGATTAAATGGCTTCATACACAATGATTTTAATCTGGTGTGAGAGTTTTCATCTCATCTCTCTGCTTTACTATTTTAAGTGGCGGGTGTCACTTCAGTTATAGACAAATAGACAGTATCTGTATGTGTATGTGTAATCAATCCGGTCCCTAATTTTTCTGTCATGATTACATGCAGATATTCTTTGTGCTGTGATGTCATCACCGTGCTATTTTGATATGTACTGTGGTAGTGATGTACTGTGGCAATCTGTACATTTTGGCTCTCTACCGCCATCTCTGTTTGAAATGTAACATTGCAGGTTACTTTTCTGAATGTATGTTAATGTCAGATGAAGTCAAATGAATGAGGATAAGCTGTCATGTATTTGCTCAATAACTGATTTTGGTTAATTTTTATCCCAAAAAAGGGACAGATTGCTGCTTTAACATGCATGACCAAAACAAACAGGGTACTAGTTAAAAAAACATAATACAATGATTGTTTTGAAAGTGCAGTTTTAAGAATATTTTACTGTTAGTCATTACAAAAACATGTGAATAAGATGAAGCAATTTCTGCTCCAACATCTCTGTCTAAAATCTGTTATGTTATTGATATGGTATCCCTGCCTTTCTGTCTCCATAGTAACAAGCAAAACCTCTTAACATATGCAAACTTTGGATCCTCAGTGCAGGGGAAGGTGATCCCTCTCACTGCGGTTTCAAAGGGCACGAACCCTGGACGGATCTTTGCTCATCTCCCCTGTTCTGTTCCTCCACTTGTACTCATTTATCTGTTGGGGAGAAAGAAGAAGCTGTTACCGTTCAGCCTCCATTAATTTTTCATGAAAATATCAATTATGTCCTGTAATAGAGAGCTTGAGTGCATCACCCAGAAGGGACCGGCCGTCCTCCAAGCAATCATCCCAATTTTGGCCTTGTACTCTGCTAATACCCTTCATCCCAAGCTCCCCCCATCCTGAGAGCTGTGGTCTCTTAATTAGTCATCTGGAGGAGAGGGGGCTCTATTACAACCAGTGATGAATCATTAGCTCTCGTAATTGGCCCTCCGGTCCCCCAGGGGGCGCCCTGCTCCAGACTGCCCAGCTGGAGGAGCCCATCCCACCTTGGCCCGAGACTACAGCTGGCGAGTGAGCCAAACTTTTTTTCTTCTTTTCTGCAAAGCCTCCATTAATAATCCTGAACCTCAGCTCGTACTAATAGGTTGGTATTAATCATTGTTTGGATGATGTGACTCTGTAATCGAGAGCCGTCTTAAGAAGATTAATTTGGTGTAATATTCATCACAGAGGGGAAGGGAGTTATTGGTATTCATTATAATAGTGATGTCGCCACGGCAATTTTGCTAAGGCGGGTAAGCTCTGCGAAAGTGGTCTTGGAAATTATAAACCGCTCGTTTAGGATTCTAAATGACTCGTGTGTTATTCAAAAAACATGGTTCGGAGATCTGTTTCCTTTAAGTAACCGAAATAAAAGTTCTTTTTGTTGGTTATAAAAAGGTTTATTTGTGATGGACTTAAGGAGTAAGTTGGGTTTCTACATAGAATTATAGATCTTTATCTTCTACTGCACTTGTCAGTGGCCGTGAATGATCGTTTAAATGAGTCTGACAGTTGTTAAAAACGGCTGTTCAGAGCACAAAGACACGGGTGAGAAAATGTTCATTATAAAGTAGCCTAATCATCAGGCCAGAATAGTACATGTGTTAATTAAAACAAAGACATCACTTTCAAAACAACAACTCTGTTTGGCTACCAAGTGTGATTGTATCTGAAAAATGACAAGAAAACCCTCAGCAGTGATTTTTTGAGAAATCCAGTGTTGAGGTTGGAACCGACACTGGCTACTTTTCAGAAGTAAAGTGATCTTTGACTTCCTACTTCTCTCCAACAGAATGATTTTCTGTTGTTTTCTGAAACCTGGCACACCCCGTTCACAAACAAACCACTTTTACTTTCACCTCCTCGTGGCCTCAGTTTCAGGGGCAGCAGCTATTGTTTGGTTGTTGACTTCTAAGGCCCTTTAGCTGATCAATATGTTTCCAGTCTCTAAAATAAACAGAAGATCATGTTAGCTTGTAAAAGCTCCTTCCACATCCCTTTTTTCACAGGCTGCAGTGACCTGACACACAAGCCAACATTTAAATATTGCCTCTATTACCGTGACGAATCATTTCAGTAGGTAAATGCATGGCCTAAAGACAACAAAAACAATGAACAGCAAACTGCCTGTTCTCACCGCCTACACATATTCACACATATTATGAATTCCCAGTGTTTGTTGAAATACAAACATCTCTGAGCACTGAAACAGAACCGTTCCACTGCCTGCAAAAAAAACCGACAGGTCTGCAAATTAAGTCAACAACTTTGGAGGGAGCCGCATCTTCATGGATGAGAGACTATGGAAGCTGCTGGCTGCCGTGCCTCAGGATTCTTGAGCAGAATGAAGATGTCACGTCTGACAAACCGGCTACTGTTGTGAGCTCCATTCCATCACTTATATTGTCAGTGTGTTTATGTGTGTGTGCATGTGTGTGTGTTAGGAAATGTCTGTAGCCTGAGATCTATAAGCCCCCAGGATCTCTGTAGCTGGCACACATCATTGTTTAGCTGTTGGTTTTGTATGGGAAGTGCGGGAGGGGGCTTGTTAATTATAAATGAACCGGACCCACATCAGGGAGCAGATAAGGAATCGAGTGGTTGATGCATGGCCACCAGTGATAGCAGGAATCTGAGGAAAGCAGCTGGTCTGAAATTCACTGACATGTTGCTCAGATGCATTTTATATAGCTGAGAATCTCGACCTTTTTCTCAGGGGACGTGTTGTTTACGTGTCACACGCTTCGGTTCCTCAGCTAGAAGTGTTCTGTCTGCCGTCATTTTAATGATGGGCACATGAACGTCAGTACTTTGAATTCTGTTACGGTCAATCGCACAGGATGCGTTCTTACATTTACTAGCTGTGGAAACATCTCCAGGAAACCTGTAACAACCCACCTTCAAAAATGGAACAAAAATCAGTTATTGATCAAGTGACAGATGAGTATTCAATACAATCTCCTTCCCTTACCCCGATTCGCAATGGTAAGTTTATGATAGTGATTTATAATTTGAGCTGTCATGTCCGATTTAACATACGAAACACAACGTAAAGTAACCCTGCAGTTGTATGTTTTGACCAGAGATGGCGGTAGGGAGGCGAAAGTTACGGATTGCAGCTTTTAAAACTGTGAACAAAGGTAAACAAAGGACCAATATAGAAAAAAAACAATGACAGTATTTGTTCATAAAAAAACTGATGATTTTGTTAAAGTTCATTGCTACTTTTTCCTCAGATGCTAAATGTTTTACAGGTTTCAGATACGCATGTCAGACTAAAACAGCAGTCGACTCTTTAATATTATCATGTGGAACAGAAGGGCGATTTCGGCTGAACACAGAGGGCTTTGTGCTGCAGTACACAATGTACAGTGTTAGAAAACCCGGCAGCCCTTAAAATCTGTCCCTGGAATTTTGATATTATTGCAGAGATGTGTAAAATAAAACAAAACTCTTCTCACAGCGAGAATCCTCCTCTGACAACACGATTACTCATTTTCCCAGAGTTCTGTGGGCTTTCTAAACCATTTATTCCTCAACACAAGAAACTTTCTTCATTGACATGGATGGCGAGGACAAATGTTCAACTAACCCCCCCACTGCTCCTCGACGCTCCTTCTCTTCTCGGCATGTTTTCCACAGTTTTGACGGGAATATTGCTGAAACAGGAACCGGTACTGTTTTTACTTGCTTTGCCTAAAAAAGTAATTACCTTTGAAATGCCAACTTTGATAAATGAGATTTTTTAAAATGGTCTCGACTGTATTTTTCAGTGTGTTTTTGTCATAAGTTTGACATATGTCTGTGGGAAGCAGAGACTTTTGTTTTATAATATTTGCTACCTAAGAATTTATTATAGCAAGAATAGGGATGTAGTCCAATATAACTTTTAAAATGATTTGATTACATACCAGAACCTTCTGGTACCAGAAATTACCAGAAATTTAAGTTTTGTTGGTCAATGTGTATAAAAAGAATGAAAACTGAGCCACGCAACAAGAAAAGGGGATGAATGGATGGATGGACGGATGGACAAACAGACAGATCTATCTTGTATGTGATCTATGCGCATGTATATAACTATGTATATGTGTGTGTGTGTTTGTGTTTGTGTGTGATTTACATATATGATTTATGAGGTACACTTTCATTTTATAAGGACCAGACTTGAAGTTAATCACCAATTAAAAGTTCATCTACTACTCTAGAAGTCCTTGTGATTTGTAATGTTAACCAACAGCTCTTTCTAACACTGTTAGGAGCGAGAGCAGAGGCTCATAACGTCCCCCACAGCACATTCATTCTGAATGACTGATGGCCTTTGGCAGGCTGGTCAGGATTAGCTGATCTCTCAGGGTGTCTGAGATCTCTGGCAGCCCTGCTCTGACTGGAGTTGTCCATTCGCTTGTTTCCACAGCGTTTCTCGCCAACTGATTTTGCGGCTGTTTAAATAGAAAACATGCACCCTTCTCTATAATGGCATTTAAGAAACCATTAGAGGAAAGGAAACGGTCATAAATTAGAAGTTTTACAGTAATGAGCTCATGAGTGAAGCGCTTCGTAGCTCTTATTAATGACGGCTGGTCGCCGACACTTAATTCGAAACATTAGCTCTAATTCATTTGTTAATATTTATTAGAGTGGGCTGTGAATGAGGAATGGCTCGGAGAGGATGGCGCTGTAATTAGACTTGGGCTGAAAATGACTCCGAGTGACTTTCTGGCTCATTGGAACTCCTGATGAAGTTCATAAATGAACTCTGGGCTGCTCTGAGGTCAGAGAAGGAGAACAGGGGAGCTGACCTAGATCAGACCCCTATAGATGCAGCAATGTTTAATATCAAAACGGGGTTGGAGGAAGGAGAGATGAATATTCACGTAATTAGAGCTGGAATTAAAAAGCAGCTCTAATTATAGCCGTTCTGTGCTATACAATCAAAAGTTCTGGAAGTAAAAGCAGCACATATTTCTGCCGTGGCAGTGTAAAAAGAATCAGCTGCAGGAAAACAGTAAGAAAAATACAGTCGACAGAAACGCATCAGCCTGAACAGACGAGAAACTTATGCAAATACACAATACACAGAGTGTTTGTTCTGGTACTTTAAAAAGCAATTGACGATTAGAAGATATTGGAGACACGTTACACTTTACAATCATTTGTTTCATTTGTTAGCATTAGCTAATACATTAGCTAATATGAACTAACAATGAAGAATATTTTTTTGCGGCTATTATTTTTGTTCATGTTAGTAAATGCAGGTTCATTGTTCGTTCATTTTAGTCTATTGTGCATTAATTAATAAAGTTACCAGATACAACTTTGAATTTAAAAAAAGTATTAGTAAATTTAGTAAATGCTGTTTAAGTATTGTTAATTGTTAATTAGTTAATGTTAACTAAGGTAGTTAACTAATGTTAACAAATGGAACTTTATTATAAAGTGATACTGATGATGGAGTTGGAGATTCTGGAGCTGGGGTGGCAGTAAGTACACATGATGTGGACATGGTGCTCATGTTGAAGATACAGGCGCTTCTGTGTCATTTCTGTGCCTCTGGTGGTGTTCAGGAGAAACAGCCTCCACCCTAAATTAATGCTCAATCAACAATTTTCAGGGTACATCAACCTTTGATAGTTGTGTGTCACAAATGAACTGTTAGCTCTAAGGTCAGGAACGTGTTGCATAAACGGGGTCCAATTTAATTCAGTGTGAACTGAGAAACAATACGGAAATGCGCCATTGAGAGATCAAAAAAGTATTTCTAAACCAACACCTTCCAGCGCACAGAAGCACAGATGATGTTAACGATAACAGAAAGAGAATAGGAGAGACAAAGGGTGCTGGTTGTTTGAGCGAGCGACTCGCCCCGGACGGTGACAGAGCTCGCTGTGGGGCGTCTGAAGGGCGAGGGGTAGGAGAGTCATCGCTGCAGGGGGGGCAGTTCTAGAGGAGGGGCAGGAGGGGCAGTCACTCCCATGAGTCTCAGCCCCATCAGCACAGTCAATGTGAGGAACACAGGGGGCAGATGTCTCCTCTAATCACATCCCGATGATGAAACCAGTCGCCGCGCTCACTAAACATCGCCATGGCAGATCTTTAGACGGTGGCGTGTGTGTGGTCTGCTGTTGACGCTATTGGTTTGGGAGGTTTTGTTGAGCTTGCACTGATTGGCTCTTGACTTGCTTGTTGTAGCTTCTGTTGTAGCTGAAAAATGGTTCTTGCGCACAGTGTGACATTAACGCAGCAATACAGCTACTGCTAGAACCATATTAAATATGTTTTGCTGAAAATTTTAGAGCAAGACCAACCAGTTAATATTGTGTTTATGCGAAAAATTTATATTTGACTATTTTTTATATTTAAATATATTCAACATTATTTTCACGTTGTTAAAAAATGCAATTTCCAACATTGTATTTTTTCAAAAGCACAATTTTTCAAAAGCAAAGAAAATGTTACGTCATTTAGTTTTGAAACACTTGATAGTACTGACCTGCAGTTTACAAAAACCCAAAACATTTACACATCAGCAGCAGATTTTTGTGAAATTAAAATGGCTTATTTTTTCTTTAACACGATAGATGTTGTTTATTGTCTTGCTTTATGTATAACTAGTTGTTTAGTTTGTATTAAATGTGCGTGTTTAAACAAATGGATAGTAATTTAGGCTATACACTATGTACAGTAGCATATATATTCACCGCATATGATGAACATTTAAGAATAATTGGTATTTGAGTTAAAAATATGCATTGACCTCCATCAGAAGCGGTGTTGTCTAGAATATAATGCCGTTGTGTTTGTATCCAGAAGAAAATTATCACGTGAGTCCCGACAAAATAATCTTGCAGATTAAAGCGCTAGTGAACTTCTCACACTCGTTCACATGAATTCTCATCCGACCGCCAGCTTGTCTGCTCTCATACAAACTGTGTGTAAATAACAGCTCTGTACTCATTGGTTGTGTCTGCACACATACACAGAGTGAGGACTCAGGCTACACTGATCTTATAATACAGATGATCAGCAGTTAGTATCTTAAATGTATTCTTTACATGTCAGTGTGTCAAAAAATACATGTTTTACATGACTAACTTTTTATGCGTTAGTTGGTTTTGTTTTAATGTAATGCATTAATGGACACTGTGAACCTTACAGTTAAATTAAACAATGCCGTGTAATTTGTAATTGTTGATGTTCTGAAAACACAAATAAGATCATTTTGCTAGTGTAATTAGCAGATGCTCGTTTCCATTCTTTACTAATTTGTTTTCCACCATCAAATAATTAATTTTCCTCATCAGCCTGTGGTTTAGGACAACAGCTTTTATACTGCGTTTAGCTGCCAGCAATCCTGCTAAACCGTTACAACTGAATCATCAAATCAGGCTAAATGACTGAGCATTATTGCTATTGTTTTAAGTTGGTCATAATTAGCATGCTGGCTAATTGTGTCTGCAGGGAAACATGGGGTTAAAAGAGGCAAAGAGCCCTTCACTGAGATTAAACTCGTTTTACAAAGACATACATCAGCAACGCATTTTATCCAGAAAGATTATCACTTATCTCTTATGAAATAAAGACTCAAGGGCTTTCCACCATCACCTCGCATTTCTCTCTCTCTCTTTCTTTCTCTCTCTCTCTTCCTCTCTCTTTCTCCTCCTTATATATCACTCTCTTTCTCCTTCTGCTTATCTCTTCCCCCCCCCTCTCTTCCTCTCTCTAATTATGTTTACATGGGCACCAGAATGCAGTTCATTGCGAGAATGCAGCTCAGGACACGAAATCTGCATTTGTGTTTCCAAGCACTTTTCATGTCAGTGCCTTACTCTCAAACACACACACACACACACACACAGACACTCTTTGACACGCTATTCCTCATATATTTGTATTGCATGTCTCTGCTGTTGGATGCGTGTCTGTCTGTAATAACCGTGAGGGATTGTGTGGGGCGGTGCTGTCTTATTTTCTTCTGTACGCTGCTGTGAAGGACACTGCTGAAACAGATACGCGTGCTTACGCTCTTAATGACTGAAGCAAAGCACGAAGTGTCTGCAGCTTATTAACATGAACTCAACCTTAACACAGCCTAGAACACTGACACACAGTCTGTACAACACCAGCACTGTTGGCCACAATAACAGAGAGCTACAGAAGATCAGGTCATTCACATTAAAGCAGCTTAAGAGACCGTAAACCGTTCATAATGTCCCGTAGACTCCAGAAGACTGTGTCTTAATATCAGTGAATTGCTTTTAGTGTCTTTTCAGTACGAATCTGATCAATTCAAACCCGCTTTAACATATTGCTTGTCATTTTATTGAGGGAAAAATATCATAAATGGCATTTACTAGTTTTTGTGACTAGGTTAATATAGTTTGCCGAGACTAAAACTGTTA
This sequence comes from Botia almorhae, assembly GCA_036877575.1. Taxonomy (NCBI): domain Eukaryota; kingdom Metazoa; phylum Chordata; class Actinopteri; order Cypriniformes; family Botiidae; genus Botia; species Botia almorhae. The sequence goes on from JAZGTJ010000330.1 coordinate 127,240, forward strand.
AAATGTTTATTTTAGCTGAAGTAACATAAAAATAGGCAAAAAAACAAACAAAAATTGAAATCTAGCCTTCGCAATAAATCAAAATAAGTTTAATCTGAAAACAAAGCTAAAACTGAAAGTAAAATAAAAATGAATTAATCTTATATAGAAAGAAATAAAAGAAATGTGCAAAAGGATCATGTGACTTAAGATTAGTGCTTTTGTTACTGTAATTTAGACCATGTGACTTTCTCGTGTGACAACTAGCCCCAACGTCTCCTGTTTATTTTATTAATGATTGGTAAAGAAATGTTCTCGTCTTCATCTTGTCATTGCGTGCAGCAAATAATTTTTGTTGAAAAGTTCATTTCTGATGTAGTTGGTACCAGGCGAAGGTCTCCTATTGTCATTCTAAATAGACGTCTCGGCGCTCCACTCTGCCTTTTCTACGAATCAGAGGAAAAACGGTAATGAAAAGTGAGCAAATGAAATCAAATAAAACAGGGTCAAACATCACTATAAGGGCACCGAATGGTCACTGGCATGGAAGTAATATTTTTTCTTGTGTTTCTAAAGAAAAATGGGAAAAAGCCATCAGCGCTAGACGTATGAAGAAATAAATAAATAAACGCAAGTTGTTATTTTGCCCGAAGCCGAGCTAGCTGCAACAACATAAAATGTAAGGTCTGCGTAAAGTGCTGTACGACAGAGGAGAGCCAGTCATTTTAATAAAAAAGGACCGTTCTTTTGTGAAAAAGTGCTGAGCCGCTTGCATTCAGATGTTTAAATAACCTGATTTTTATTCCATCTGATGTGTGGTTTTGTGTATGTGGAAGCGTGTGCTGGTTGGATGTACTTTAAGAACATGGAAATGAGGGTCTTCTCCAAGTGATCTCCCGGGAGTTAGGCAGAGTTTGAAGTACAAATGCTGAATTTATTTAACCTCCTGACAAAGACTCATTTCTGGTATGCCTTTATCTCCCATTTAGTCGGCCTCATTTCCATTTTGTGTTTTTTCAAGCCACAGGGAACCGTGTTTTCTGCATTTTTTAATTAAGATTACTGTCAAATCGGACGTCCGTTTTTGTCCTTGAACATTATTCGTTACGGTTTCTTTATGAGATTTATTTTCATATCGCATTTTTGTGTTGAAATGATTATCGTGCTGTATGCATAAGCATTGCCAGGACTTGTGTTACATTTGCGTTGTGATTCTGTTGTCTTGTGTTTCTTTAGCTGTATCTCTAGAATCAGTGTGGAGAATGTAATCGGCCATGATCTGCTGCCCATGTTTTACAGTAACAAGCACTGACAGTTGGCGATGACGAGCTTTGAACCAAATCATAGAAATTACATTACCAGAAATGATGCTAGACGTGGAAACTTACTAAATTGGGTATTGTAATTGAATTGCAGTGTTAAAATATCCATGTCTATATGACAAAGTGTAAATGCAGTCTTTTTTTTAATTGAATTGTTGCATAATATTGTTCACATAATGTAATAATCACAGTTTTGAATTCGATTAACACCAGATGAAAAATGTGAACAGAACTGTTTGTGGTTTTGCATTCTTGAGTCCTTGGCTTATATACAGGGATGCAATAGTCTAAGAGTCTTAGTAAAAGTGCTTCCAGTTTATTTTTGTTTTATTTAAGTTTTTCTATATTTTTTTCATATTCTGATATCAGCAAAAGAATGTCAGGGTAGACTTGATCCTCGTGACTTTTGTATGTACGTGAACTGAAAAGCAGATACAAACCTCAAAGAAACACCAGAAGAACAAGTGTCTGTATGTTCAAGTCTAAAGTCTAAGTTGTTTGTGTACATTGTCTTGCAGTGTGCTGAGATCCTGGAGCAGGGCTGCTGTATTACTGAAAAGTTTCAGGTATGCATGAATCCTTCTGGATTCCCAGCAGCATCCAGACAAACATTCATCAGCTTCTGTTCTCCATGGACAGGATGATTCACTCCAAAGCCAATTAGGTGCATTGAGCGTAAACAGCGTGCAGGTGTTTACACCTCACCTTTGCTCCAGTAATGTAAATGCTAGCGGATACGGGCCACACCGGCAGACTCGCGTGATGGATCACATCTTGCTTTCATCTTCAGCCTTTTTTAATGTTCAGCCGGATCTGCGGAGCGCCGCGCTCCGCGTTGAATTATTGCCGATGCGGCGCGCTAGCTCTCCCCTCAGAATTGAACAGATGAGGAGTCAGCATTCGCAGGTTAACACAATATCAAAGAATGACAAATTGTTCAAAAGCAGGCGGTGCAGAAACGCATCTGCATAAAAGCTGACTGGCAGCGGAACGGCGGCTTTCTGATAATATATCTTGAGACTGGCAGTCCCACCGGACCTTAATGCATTTTTTTGCATGCCATTATCACCGTTCTCCCGCCCATTTGTTCCACGCGCAGAGATGAAATGTGTCCCAATTATACCGTTTTCTGTACAGAGGGACCAAGTAACCCGGTGTGAACTTTAGTTGGCGGTTGTGCTTTGTAGAGACTAACGCTAGCCTGCGACATCCCCCGTGGGTTAGTGTGTTGATGTATTGAAGCTGATAGAGAGGTTAGCCAATGAAAATGTCGCTAAGGGCTTCCCAGATCAGGTGCAAATTGTGTCAGGTGGTCGTCTTGGCCACTTCTCGGGCTTTATTCCCAGACTAGCACGCGCCCAGATGTCTGAATCAAAATATTTCGATTTCATTTTATCCTGCAACAATATCGCTCATCGCATTAAATGATGGAAGAACTTGAAATGAAATGTACTGTAGGAACCATGCAACATTATTATTTTTTTTTTAAAAGCTGGCCTAATATGCGCTTTTTATCATAGACCTTTTATTTAAACGAAATTTGCACAGAACTTGACGGCCGCGATGATCCCGAACGAAGCAGCTCGTGTGTATCTTTATCAAAAGTTTTGTGTAAATGCTTTTAATACCGTCTAATTATCAACAATACAAGTCATTCGTTTTTGTCCCTTTGGCTCAGAAATCTGTGGAGGCTTGTGCTGCATTGACAATTACTGCACATCTAATCCATTAATACCCTTCAGCCGATGTCAGGAGATCATACAGCACATATTGTGTCTGATTACAGCTAATTAGAGCTCATTTTCAACACTTTTTGTCTAGACCGAAGTGTCATCGCTGTTATTGAAGGTTACAGCAGTAGGTGACGAGGTGAGTAATATCTGGCTGTTGTAAAGCCACCAGGGAGAAAATCTCAAACAATGCCGCCCCCCCCAGAGAGGCGCTCTGCCCCCCCGAACCGCACCACAGGCCCCGTTAAATGTCAGACATCTCCACGACAGGAGCCTTAATATCAGACAGCAGGAATGGGACAAAAGATCAACTCGGAGCTCTATGAAAGGATAATAACTGTTGTAGCTAAAAACTCTTGCTTTTCAGTTCTAATGAGATGAAGAGCGCGGCTGTAAAGCTCGCGGTTAAGGCCTAATTAATCATTCTTCTTGACGGGCTCCCGCGGATATCCATTAGAGTTTTATTGCAGAGGCCAGCGTGCCTTCCGTGGCTTTCCCTTTGTTTCAGAGTGTTTTATATTAACCTGAGCGTGGATTGATCGCTCGGGGTTCGAGCAGAATCCACGCGGAGCGGAATAATGCTCAGGCGCCGCACGAAACGCCGCGCACAAAAGTGGGGCGCGAGTCACGCGGGGTGGCGAATCAACTTTAAGAGTGCATCTGTGACTATATCGTGCCTGTGTTTTTCCACGGACATTTTGAAGTCGTACAGTTTTTTTGCCTAGCTAAGGGTCCGCGCTGATTACTAAAAAAATTGCGCTAGCCGTTTCAAACGCCGCTGTTGTTTCAGAGGCGAGAAACGTCTGTGAATAAGATCACGGCCTCTGTCATACCCAGCGGCCCCCTGCGGCCACCACCAAGCGCTCCTGATGGGTTCATCTGGGCATAAATTAAAAGCAGCGAACGCAAACAGTCTGTTAATTTTCCCCGCTGGCCTGCGGAGGAGATCTCCAGCGCGGCTGGGTGTTCAGTCTCTGGCTGTGCCAGGGGTGGAAATGGGCAAGAAATGCGGCCGCCCCCGCTGCGTTCGCCGCAGGAGAGAAGCATGGGGGCGCAGTTTGCTTAATGAAGGCTAATTGTTAGCGAGGGGATGACAAACACCCGGTCGTGCTGTGTAGCAGCTCTATGAGCAGCTCGCATGAGTTGTCATTCTGTGCTTACCACTCACAGTTATGATGGCCTCTGCTCATCTCACTGGCGTTATTAGTGGGTTGTTGTGTTTTCTAGCTTCTCTATCAACTAAAGAATATTAATATCTGATATTGGAATTATAACTCATAGCCCGAAATGAAGAATATAAAACATACTATTAATATTGGTATATTTAAAGCTGTGATCTATAACTTTTGCCTCTCTATCTCCATCTCTGTTGGAAACTTAAAATTGCAGGATACTTGCAATAATTATTTTTTTACATATGCCAAAGTCAATTGAAGCCAAACCCGACAACCAAAAAAGGTTTTTGCATTAATAAACGATACAAAAACATACAACTGCATTTTTATGTATTTGAATGAATCTTGTATCGCATCCACAGAGCTACAATTGCTGCTTTAATAAGCCGATACTGTGTACAATTCCTTGTCTTTGCACCAGTTTTTGTTAATTTGCAATGACCTGTGTTGTAGAATCTATTTCCTGATCGGTCCTTTCTGTGCATTGCCAATGTCAGTAAACTCTTCTGCACTAGGCAAATGATGCACAGGTCCATCTTGGCTTAACACTGCAGGTCTCATTAATGCAAATCCAGCTCCAGCCTATAGGAGGGAAACAGGCTTGATCAGGGGCACAGCTCAGCTGGGTATGGATCAAGCCATGAGCTCAGGGTTACAAGAGCAGGGTTGGTTTGAGTACACGTGCCAGTCAAATTCATATTGTATGTGTGGGGACTGCCAAAGTGTTCTGTTTACTGAAGGGGCTGATGGGTAATATTTAGCAGGCCTAAAGCTGTTTAATGAGAAACATTAGCAATGTCTGTTTGTCTAATGTAATCTGAGTGAGGCTTTGATTACATTTAGCATTGTTTTTGATTAATTGTTTGCTTGTTTTCCGGTGTTAAATGAGAACGAAGTACAGTAGCTAACTCAAAAAATGAACTGAAATATTAAATATTTACTCACCATTATTCCTGTTTTACACATACATTTATGGTGCTTTCTTTGTTGTTTAGGAGCTCAACAGCCTCTGTTCACTTTAATTGTATGAATAAGACCTTCAAGGACATTCTGGAAAACATCTTGTTTTGTGTTCCAAGAGAGAAGAAAGTCAACAAATGACATAGGATGTGTGAATGATGGCAGAACCCTCTGTTTTGGGTGAGCATTACCTTAAAATCTTTTTTAAAACAATCTTTTGTGATCTTCCTTTTCCACGATTGTTCCTTTTCCACTCCACGATTGTTTTCAGTTTCTGGTGTTCTTTATCCTTCAGTTCTTTCTGCCAAGAATTGTTTTGCTGTTGGTTATTGTCCTGTCATGAAACCGCACAAAGTGGTGCTGATCTCATTTCCAATTAAATTGTCATGGCCCAAATAGTTCCAAATCTATCCAAATGTTCAGGGTGTAAAAGAGGAGCATCGACACATCCTTGCTTGATTTTCAGGCTCTTGCTGTGCAGTCAGCCTCACGTGGAGCAACACAGCAGAGTGTGTTTAGATGCAGAGAATCTCCCGTCTGCTGGGATACGACATCAAACCCAGTTTTCAGCTGCGTGCGATTCTAAGCAAAATTGCACGTCGTTTGACTGTAAAGCTTATTTGAATACATCTTGCTGTGGACAGTGTTGGGCATGGCAAATGAGATTCATGACCCTTCACATGCCTGTCTAAACGCGGCATTTATAGACTACCGCAAAACAAACTACAGTAAAGAGGCTGACGTGAACAACCAGATGTTTTAGATGTCATCATGCCGCATTTTGTATCTGGGACTTGCCAGCGATATTTCTTGGCATTTTTTGCGAGGATAGTGTTAGATCATAAATATATTAGAATAACATGTCACAAAGGTGCAGCGAGACAATACGTTACACTTGCGCGCGCGAGGAGCGTCGGGGTGAGAAGAGAGGCTACGAATGCTCAGCGCTGCATGAATTTGTGTCATGCTTTTTCTTGGGGCCTGTTAAGAAAAGAGCACGCATGTACGCATTCATTACGTGTTAACACATGGGTAAACTTCATCCCCCTCCAGAAAGACTTTCTCTCTCTCTCTATTGTATAGAACGACCAAGCAGAGAATTCACAGGCGCTCGGCAGCCAAAGATGTATGTGTGTTAGCATGAGGCTTTCTCTTTGTGACGGTATGTGTGTGCGCTTGCGTCAATTCAACCTTCGATTTGGGGACAATGCACCACTGCGGGTTCAGATAGAGCCCATCTTTCAGGAACAGCATGTCAGTATGGATTAGAAAACTTCTGTTTGCCATGAGGGAGAAGGTGTTTCCACCACCCACTATAACAATAAGCAAACAGCCCTTAGCCATAGGAGAGAGAGAGAGAGAGAGAGAGAGAAAGAGATGATGGTGCTTAGAAAAATGGGTGGAGGTCAGTTTGAGGGAGAGAGAGAGAGCAGCAAAAGAATCAAACATGGTGAAAACAAGATCTCATCAGCGCTTGACTGGGTCCACACCATCTAGAGTAAACATTATTATCTTAATAACGTTTTCAATTAGCTCGAACCCTCGTAAGCAGATGCTAATGGAACGGGAAGCCCAAAATTAATTACAAAAATAATTTGTAATTACAAAATGGTCTGAAAGCTGTTTCAGGTTCCGCCGGAGTGATGGTGGTTGAGATTTGGCCTAATTTTCCGTCTTATTTCCACCTTTGAGAGGCAATCTGTGCATATTAGTTTGGGAATATACCTCACGCCTTCTCTCTGCATCAGTGGTGTGATTTATTTGCTGCTTAGCGTGTGTTGTTTCTCTATTGGCGGGAAACAAAATGGCTTTTCCATTTCCACCCACTAATGGGCACATATCGGCCCGCGACTCGCGCGGCGCGCTGGGCTGTAGTTATGGAACATTACTTTCCTCATTTAGTGGAATGTGATTTTTGTTTTTTTGTGTTGTCTGGTGGTGAATGTCAGGAGAGGGATTGGAAGTAGTTTACATTGTTGTATATTCTGTTTACTGTTGTAATGGTCTCATTCCAACCCATAAGAAGCATTTTTTTATGTAGATGTAACAAAAACTGTATCATATGGTTATTTGTTTACATGTGAATATTTCAGGAGAGAAACAAAATGTTTTAATAATGTACAACATTCCCAGAACATTTAGTGCTCTGAGCTTTGTGTAAAAGTTTATAGTTTAAGCTTACATTACATCGGTACATGTGCTCCCTGGGAATCGAACCCACAACCTTTGTGCTGCTTACGCAGTGCTCTACATTTACAGTTATGTTCAGTCTGATGTGTATTTAGTGATTTCAGTGTCTTGTTTTCAGAAAATCTTGAATTAGTATTGTACTTTGTTTTGTGTCCAGCTGTTTTTTTCCAAATCCATTTACCCTAATTTAACTCGGAACTGATTCCCAGTAAAGGCCTCCAAAACAGTTTTAATTCTTTGACACGGTCCGCTCACACAGATTGCTTTCCATGTAAGACACCTGTGCTGAAACTCTACAGAGATTCTGGAAGCATCTCTGGCCCGGTGCGAGTGTGAAATGAGGACCGGTGATGATACACCAGCCCTGTCTCATTTCATATAATTAGTGTTGTGGGAGATCTCAGCTGTCTTTCCATCAAAAACCACCAAAGACAGTCACAGCCAGCTGCTCGGCTTAAGAGGGGTCTGGAGGGTCAGCTGATGCTCCATCCAGAACCAGATGAGCCATCCACACGGACCCTGATGAGGTCTGTCAATGGTTCTTTTCGTGCAGTGTTTGGACAAACGATTGCACCGAGATTTCTGCGCTCACAAACTGCTACCGCCAAACAAAACATAGGAATGACAAATTACAAGTGAGATCTCATCAGCATCCCAGTTGTTTTGTTTTCTGGACAATAGTGAGGCCGAAGAACAGATGGCTTTTGTCTCGTGTGTATGATCATATTTCTCTTGAGAAACACGTCGTAATAATCTCATTCGTCTACTATCAAAAGAGATTTCAGTAGGAAGTCTAACAATTCTTATACGAATGTCAACAATTGGGTGATTTGTTCCTGTTATTATTTCTTGTAAGGAACTTAGAAGAAACTTCTTGCTTTGGAGCATAACTGAGAACTTTAAATCAAACCTCGAGAGCTATAGAAAAAAAAAGTAACAAAAAAATTAAAACAATAGTAATTAAAAAAACTTAAAAAGTAAATTAAAAAGTTAAAAACTTGTTAAAGTGTTAATCATCTTGAGTGGATATTGGCGCAGTGTTCTGCGATTGTTAGTCATTTCAAAGAATTATCATCTTTTATGTAGCATGTTGATGTCACGTTCATCCACAACATCAGTGTGTCATCAAAAACATTCCGGCAATGATGTTAACAAACATACATGTGGCAGATGCTTTTATCTGAAGCCACTCAGATTGCATTTCATGCGAGCGTTTCATCCGTTCTCGCATTCCCCGAGAATCCACAATTCTTCCACTGAAGAACTTTGAGATGGACACCAAGGTCAAGCACGAGACTCTATATGCCCTGATTTAATGCAGAGATGGTTAAATCAATTGAGTTTCAGATGAACGCGAGTGTACTGCGCCCCAGTGCATTATGGGAGATGGGTTTGAAAGCCTTTTCTGTGTGAATCGTAAATATTTTACTGAGTGTAATTGGCCCAAAGCTGTTGGACTGTGTTAGCAGGATGATTACACCACAGTTCTCATTACAGTTGCATTTGATTTGCCTCCATTGTGGAGGGGGTCCCTGCTCTGTTGCACCCTGGGTAATAGTTTTGTTCTAATTAAAATATTACAATCTGGGGCTTTCCGCCCCCACCCCTTGCTTTCATATACCTGCCCCAAATCTATCCATTGTTTTCTTCTTTCAGTCAGACAGCGTGAAAACTTCTCCCACCGGACAGAAGACAACTCCCATCCAAGGCCTGACCGGATATTAAGAAGACCTTTGATTAGCTCTGCACTTCACCGAATGGATAGAGGTGCCAGATTCAAATCTCCCGAGCCCCATGAAATAATACTGAAGTGATACGAGCGCAGTTGGCGCAGAGGATCAAAATGATTGGTTAGGGCTCAAGTGTGTTATAGAGTAACCCCCTCCCCGGCCATTCTCAGCGTCACTTTGGTTGCATCTCTTTGCTTTAGTAATTGGAAGCCAGGATGTTGCTTCAATGTATTGCTCTTTAATATGCTGGCTTTGTAATGGAATGACTTAGAAGCCTTCGACGGCTTTATGTGTATTGTTACTGTTGATTGCAGCATTAGTGGAAGGCCGATGCATGAAATTGGAAACGCATTTACAATTCTGCATGCTGACAGAGCTTGTGTACTGTTTTGAGTTCTTCATTTCATCTTTGTGTGCGGTTCTGTCAAAATCCACGAAATGCAAACCAGCCCAAAGTTCATACGACTGTCTATCTAACATTCTGATGTTGTTAATATCTTCCATTGCTCCAGTTCTTTAACGTGCCTTCACTGAAAAATGATCTGGCCTTCACAAACAACAGCCTTTATCAGCTAGCATGTGAATGTAATTCTTGAATAAAACAAAGATGTAGGTAAACCGATTTTAGTTGCTGTCTATAAATAAGGGCTCAGCTTCAGAGTAGCAGCACAAATTTACTGTTTCAGCCCAACATTGTCAAAATGATCATGACAGGCAGAATGAGAAAATTAACTTTGGTAAGTGCATAACATCGGGGAAACACGTGATGTTTCAGCCTAACACATAAAACAAACACTGGACTGAGTGTTATATTAATAAACTACATAACCAAGTGACAGATTTTGCAATATATGTTTGTAAACGTATGTATATGCATGCAAAGCATTTTTCTTTGAACTTTGTGAGGTTTCTGAGGATGCAGGTGTTTGGATCGCCACTTATTCTCAGATGTAAAATCCAGGTCCTGAAGCAGAACCAGGGAGGGAGTGAGTGAGTGTGTGAGGGAGGGAGGGAGGAAGTGTGTGAGGGAGTGAGTGTGTGAGGGAGGGAGGGAGTGTGTAAGGGAGTGAGTGTGTGAGTGAGTGTGTGGGGGAGT